>PVIJ01010457.1:26708-60253 GCA_004024925.1 Scalopus aquaticus
CCAATCTGGTCAAGCTCTTTTAGGAAAACAAAAGCTCTGCATATTGCAGCAATTCTGTGCAGATCATTGGCATACACTGGCAGCCACATCACTAGTTTTAAAGCAGGTCAACATGCTGTGTCCTTCAGATGAGGAAATCCCTTAAGAATTGTTTAACTTAAGTTTTCTAACCAAATTTATTTTTATTTTTTGGATCTGAGAATTGCTGTGGGTCACTGTATATATTTTGTTTTTTAAACCTTAAGAAATAAATTGCAGAGAAACGTAAGTACAAATATGAGCTCTGCAAAATGGTTGTTTTCAGTGGCAAATAATCCTAATGTAAGCTAATCTAACATTGGGTCCATTAGTAATGGAGGACTGCCTTGGAGAAACTCCTCTGTTCTACTATACTAAGGGATAAGAGCTGCCAGGATGGAGAAGGAACCTGTCGTGGGCGACACAGTTGTCTCTCCTGGGTTGCTGGGAGTTTGAGACAACTCATAACGCTTGTGCAGGCACCAGTGCAGGACATTTACTCTTCATCCAAGCCTACTCCTTCCTGCTCAGGAACCATCACTGTCTCTTTTGCTCTCCCCTCTCCCCCTAAGTCCTGTACTTGGGCCTTCATGCCCTTTGGAAAGAATAGCACTTTTCAAGCATTTGCCTCAAGGAAGAGTAGTTATTTGCACCATCATTTGTCTTCTGCCCAAATGTGAACTCCTTAAAGGCATCTGATTGCTCAGCAACTAACCCAGTGCCAGGCTCAGGGTGAGTTCTCAATAAATGATGGCTAAATGCAGCACTATGAAGCTATCCAGAGCCACTGCAGCACCAGTTTTATCCCTGCCCAGGGAGATTCCCACATGGTGCAGCAGACCTCTCCTGCCTCGCCAGCTGCTCCCCTCAGCAGTGTACTTCAGTAGATCCGCCTGTTCTGCTCCCCACTCTGTCTCTGATGAATCCTCTCACCACCCCACACCTCTGGCCTACACCCCCAGCTTGTATGAATCAATAAGTAAATCTTAAAAAAAATGATGCTAAAAACAAAAGGTGGGGAAGACCCATTAGCTTGCCGGCTCACTTATGTCCCACAAACAATTGGGAAAGAATACTACAAATTTGTAAAAGAAGAACTATATGTGATTGTTAGATTTGATTGGGTTGGTTAGAAGGAAAAATGACTTTGATTTCAGGAAGCTGTATCTCTAATGTGGGAGTCTGATGTAACAGAATCCTGCCTTGGAAATTTCCTATTGAATTTGTGGGTACTGATAAGAGCCAAACAGGTGAAGAAGATATGTAGAAATAAAGATTTTCTGTTGAAGCCCATGGTGTCTTCCTTCACTCCCTCTGTCTTCTGCATTCTTCCTGAAAGATCTTTCTGACATGATCTAATCTGATCTCTGCACTTCCCTGCATCAGGTTCTCCATTATATCCAAAATAAAGCCTGATCCTTTGCACAGACTGCGGAGCCCCTCATGGGCTTGCAGGGAATACCCTCCGCCTCACCTCTGCCCCCTTCAGCCTCACCTCTGCTCCCTCCAGCCTCACCTCTGCTCCCTCCAGCCTCACCTCTAACCTCTCCAGCTTCACCTCTGCCCCTCCTCTCACTCCCTTAAATCCCAGCAACAACCGCCAGGCTGCTTTTAGTTTCCCACACCCTGCTTTATGACTTTTTCACAGTGCTCAATTCCTTCACTTGGGGAAAGCCCTTTACCATTTATGCAATTGCTAGTCATCCTTCAAAATTCAGCTTCCTCCCCACCCCACTATCTCTTACTCACCAGTCACCTGGTCACGTCCAATAAAGCTTTGCTGCAGTTTTCTATGCCCTTCTTCCTTCCTTCTTTCTTTCTATAAATATTTTCTTTATATATACCTCTATATCTCTACATATCTATATCTATATCTCTCTCTATATATGATTCATATCTTTTACATTACTGTGTATTTCCCATGGGTTACCCACCACTAATTCACCCGTGAACCATCACAACCTAGCAATACCACTGCTGGGAACCTACCCAAAAGACACAAACACTAATCCAGAAGGACATAAGCACTCCTATGTTTATTGCAGCACTGTTTACAATAGCTGAGATATGGAAACAACCCAGATGCCCCAAAATAGACGATTGGATCAAGAAGATGTGGTATATATACACAATGGAATACTATTCAGCAGTCAAAAAAGATAAACACATGCAATTCACAGCAACATGGATGGAACTAGAAGGGATCATGCACAGCGAACTAAGCCAGAAGGAAAGAGAAAAATATCGAATGGTTTCACTTATAGGAGGACTATAGGGGAACCATACAACAGATCAGGAGGAGAAATAACAACAACAAAAGAAAAACTAGCAGGCAACCAGAAATGAGAGACATTTAGCAAGGGAGAGGGAGGATAAGGGTTCAGAACGGGGGAGAAAAGAGCCATCTTCCTTTCTTCTTCCTAATGCTCTATTCTCACACAGTGAGGGAGCCAGGTCATGGTTAAGGCTAATGAGTTTCTACTTTACGCCCATCCACCGTTCATCATAAATGGGCTTTATAATCTCATTAGACTATAACCACAGGAAGGAAACCAGAGCTGGTTGTCTAAAGAGCGTGGCCTCCCTGCTCCTGCATCAGACAGGCTCTTGGGCTCTCCTAAGAGGTCATATCGGGATACAGTCTGGTGGGGACCTGACACCTGACCCACTGCTCAGAATCCTTAAATGTAGTTATTTGACGCTGTAGCGCGACTATTTCCCACTGTATTTTAACATTTCTGTTCAGCCAATGAAATCTCCCCCTTCTCTCATTTTCTCAGAAAATAAAGGTAGGTGATTAAGTTACATAACAGGTGAAAATTAAACTGAAGCCTAGAACTAGGACTTAATTTCCAAATAATCTTCTTGCACTATGCTCATTCCTCTGTGTGCGTCGCCTATCTTTCTGCTCAGCCATGGTTTGAGGACAGAAGGTGACATGTTCTCGTGGCCAGAATAGGGGATGGCCCAGACAAAGTAGCCTGGTAGCCAGGCACTAAACCCATAGTGAGAAAGTGATGTCCACTTCAATTCTCTTTCAATTCATCTAGTTTAGTCAAAGCGAAAAATTCTTTGTTGCTGGTATATCATTTTTTAACATCTTTTTTTGTTTGTTTTTCCTCCCTTCTAAGGGATTTCCAGCATCCACGTAGGTGAGTAACTTGTTTGTTTTCCTTGTTCTTATTTTTTTTATGGTTAAAGTCTATTGGAGGAAGGAAAGAGGAAATGGTATCAGTTTCTTCTACTAAAAAAATCAACATGGGTCAATTGGTTGAAAAATATTAAGTAGAAGTGGATATGGCAAAAATCATGGTGACGGTATATGAATGATGGCTGTTTGGAAAACAGTGACATATAGCAGCTGCTCTGTATGTGTTAACTTGATGGTTAAATATATCTCTCTCCTTCCTTCTTTCTTCTTTCAACATCTCTAACTTCCACAGTAGTTAACTTCTGCCTCCCACTTGTATTACTGCAATTATCTCATATATCTAAGCTATATTCTTGCCTTGACCTTCTGCCCAGCTCCCCTATTCATTAGTATTACCTTCCCCAATACCTGCCACTGTTCCTTCTTACTTAGCAATAAAGTCCTGACCTCAGATATTCCAGATCCTCCAATCTATTTATGTAGATAGATCAGTTCAAGTTTCCCTGCACACCACGTGGTACTCGTGATTCTCAGATTCTATTGTTATCTTCTTGGCCCTGAGGTTTCCGTTTGTTGGAAAATGACCTCAGAATCCTACTCCCCTTTTGAGACTCATTCAAATCCTACTCCCTCCATGAAGACTTCTTTGTTCATTTCATCTCGTGTGCTCTGTCTCTCCTCTGAGTTCCAACTGCATCACATGGACATCATACTTAAGGTATTCCTTCAGTATTTCCCTATATTTCTTGTAGACTGCAGGTTCTAGAAAGGCAAGAACCAATTCTTATACATCTTTCTATGCTCACTCCATTTGTTCATTACATACCGGCTGATGGAAATAACAAATGAATGGAGGTATTTGGAGATAAACTGAAGCAAGGAAAAGTAGAAAATCAGTGCACTCTTACAAATGCTACCTCAGCTAAATAAATAAAGAAACTCAGCAGGAGGGAAAGTATACTGGAAATCTGAATGTGATCATTCACGCAATTTATGGAAATCTACCTCCTATGAAAAATAGTACGTAATAATATTAATAAAAATTATTTTTTCAAATGAATGTTGTTTGTAATATAGTTCGAATCCTTTTATTTTAGAGGAAAGAAAATTGAGGTAATACTATAAATATAACGTAAGTTTCTACATGGGTTAGCACAGCACACACACAGGAAATATGCCTGGTCAGTACAGTCCTTCGGTTCTTTGCAGCACATGTTTCAAGCCTCAGAGGAATCACACTCTTTAAAATGATCTTAACCTTAGACACAACCATAGGCAGCAAGAGCCATTTTTTGTAGTGCACAGTCTTCTCTATTGGGTCTAATATTGGCTGTTTATAGAAACATGGGAAAAAGCTGTTTTTGAGCTATTTAGGTTGACTATTTTTTCAGGGAGGAACACATTTCAAAAAACATGCTTCTAATATATTTATATGTACATGTATTAATTTGTTGTTTTATTTCATACCAGATGCCTCATTAGAAAAATAGCAATATTGAAATGGCAAAGGCAATCAAGTTAGTCATATTGAATGTCTAGAACTGTTCAGCAAAGACCAAACAAGAGACTATGCTATAGCTGACTCTTGGCCTCAGCGAACCTTGACATACATAATCTCCCAGACACACGGATTGCTTTTGTAAAAAAACACCAGTATGGTAACACCACCTAAAGGGGGAGGGGGAGAGATCTTATATTTCCAAAATAGAAACAACGATGTAACCATTACCTCAATTAAAAATAATAATAAAAAAATAAATACCATTAATCAAGGCTACAACTCTGGGCTGGAGGAAAAGTTCTCCTTTCTGACTCTAGTCTGGTGAGACTTTCCTTTTGCTCCCCTTTATATAACTGACAGTATTGGGGTGATCCACTCTAAGACATAGCATTTACATTGAGTGGGAGAAAGCCCTCTAACTTACCATGGCTACGAGAGATTACATGGGAGATCAGCCTCCTTATGCAAGGTGTACCCAGGTCTATGCTGAGTGGGGGACACAGCCCCATCCCCTAGTCCATGGAGCCAAAAGGGAGGTTAGAACAGGTTCGAGTGGCTCTGTGGTCAACAATACTCTAGGTGGTCCTAGGTCTGGTAAAGTCTACAAACCCTGTATCTGGCTTGGCCTCAGACTGACCTGAACCTTTAAGGAAATAGAATTTTAAGACTTTAGCTTATTGTTTTGGGATCCTCAAGCTTGGGGATAAGCCACTGTAGGCCGAGCCTCTGAGGATGCTGCTGGTTGAACAGCCTGTGGACTTCATCTGGTCCTGCCTGTGAACATCAGTCTACAAGTCACACTGTAAAGACATTGATCAGAAGTGTCTTTGGAGTTGCCATTCAATGGGTTTTCAGTGATGATTAAACAGTTTATTCAAATTAGGAGAAAATGTACTTGCACAAACCACTTTCACAAACCACTTAATGAATCATGGTTTTTGGAACAGACAGACCTAATAATTAAAACAAAGTTGTCAAGACTAAATAATTTACCTTTATAAAATAGTATAATCTGTACACTGCTTAGCTGATAATACACTAAAATATTATTTACTCAAGGGGTCTTGAGGTCACTCAGTCTTTCCAGATACTGTGGTTCTTGTTCACTTACTCCTTATACATAAACTATAAAAGGAATAAATCCCATTGTTGTAGATGTTTTGTTATAGATAAATACATTTTCTGGAATAATGAATTTGCATGAGTTCTTGTTAGAAAGACCCAGCTATATTCTTCATCATCACCATTATCATCATTAGACTCAATTCCATTTTCTTTATACAGTCGTTGTTGACATTTGAAAAAATAAGTCCAGGTAGTTAAATGTGTTTGCCTAAGGGAAGGAACCGAAGAGTTAATGAAGCTGCCCTTCCTGGTGGTGTAGTGGTTAAGTCTCCGTGCTATCACTGCTGTGGCCTGAGTTCGATCCCCGCCAGGGAGCTGACCAACACGGCGCAGCAGACTTCTCCTGTTTCTCCTACTGCTCCCCTTAGCAGTGTATTTCAGTAGATCCGCCTGTTCTGCTCCCTACTTTATCTCTGGTAAATTCTCTCACCCCCCCCCCCCATACATCTGGCCTGCACCTCAGTTCTTGTATGCATAAATAAGTAAAAACAAATCTTAAAAAAAGAAAACTAACTACTTTTTACTATAACATTTTATAATACTTATCATTGAACTTTTTTTGAAGATGTCTTGCCATCTTTCAGAATGAGCATTCTGCAGAACACACCTGAGCAACTGATGATACATGCAAGTCCCTCACTTCACAGAACGGAAGTTGAACATGATTCACTCTCCTTTTATCTAAGTCACATTACCCACAAGCACCTTGGGTAAGTATGAATAATAGGCTTCTGACGCTGTAAAGAACTTAATCTATCTTTATAAAAGAAAAAACCTGAACTCCAGGAAGTTTAATTGATTTACCCAAAGTCACTAATTAACCAGAATATGCTCTCTCTGCTTTCTCCTTCTCTCATCAAAAATGTGCTCTTTCCACTATTTGAGGTCACTTTTCTGAAATTACTATAACTTGCAATTTGCTTGATGTTGAACCTTTTTTTTTAAATCTCAGCACAGTAGAAACCCTTTTTACAAACCCTGCCTAACTCTCTCGCCAGCTTAATGGACCCTCTTCACTCTCTCTTGAGAACACTGTCAGCCTGCCCAGTGCACAAGAGACACTCACGCCAGGAAGCCACTATAGAGCGCTTTTGTAGAGTCCCTCAAATCTATCCATGTTAGTCTGGCTTGGAAGTATAATTATGGCTTTTAAATATTACAAAGAATGTTAATGTATGAGTGCAAAGGAGTCATTTCTCAAAAAAACTTTTAAAAAGTAATTTCTCTTTTCAATTTAGAAAAATCTGCTAAAAATTGGCACCGAAGTAGTTCTGGGTGAGACAAGTGTAAATTATATGAAAAAACGGTACAAAGTTAAGGTTCTCCATTCAGCATGCTTTGTGTGCAAATATAAATAAAACCGATATTAGAATTTACAAATAATATATCCTGAATGTGGTTCATTGTGTTCCAAGAAAGACAACTTGGAATGCCAATGTATAGATTCATTAAAATAAAAGGTCTTGGTTCTTTATGGGAGGGTTTGTGAATGAGTATATATCTATGCATTTTAAGTTAAAATTAAATGTTTGAGGAAAATATTTTAAATGACTCTGCTTTGTCTAGCCTTTATAAATAGCTAGCTACTGGTATAAATACATAAAACTGTGTAGGGGAATTGTTACTATGTGACCAAACATTTAAAAATATTGCATAAGTGTTAGAAAAATAGCACATTCCTGGGTGACAGGTTAAATTTTTAAATTGCTAGCTAATATAGTTCACCTCTCTTGATTCCATTAAAACTAGATTGGAGGGTGAAGTTACTGCCCCAGGTAGGAGGGCAAAAAGGGATGTCGAAAAGAATAAAAAGTCTCCATTTAGAGGTAGGCATTATGAACACCTTGACTTTAATTGCACACAGCAGAGAGAAAGGCCAGACATAGGAGAGACTGCAAGATCAGAGCATAGTTTACAAAATTAACCAGAGAAAAAAGGCTACAGGAGTGTTTTCTTGGAGAAGCCAGAGATAAAAACTCTTACTATGACACCAGAAGAGTTTGTTTAATTATTTATTCTGAATTTATTATTGATATTGAAGTACCATTGTTCCACATCCTTAATGTGTTTTGACAGTATAGGATTTCCCCCTAAGGCACCATAGCCTAGGGCAGCCACCAGGGCAGCCACAGTCCTCCTCCAAAGTCCACTGTGCACTCCCTCCCCTATCCTTCCATTCTCATCCCTTCCCCTCCCCTCCGAAAGCTGTAAATCAGCAGTCAATTTCAAGGGTTGGTTTTAAAGTTTTTCTGACCCTCTGTTTGGTTCTTCTATATTCCACTGATAAATGATACCATCCAGGGTTTATCTTTCACTTCTGGCTTGTTTCACTTAGTGCAATCCCTTCTAGCTCTATCAGTGTTGCCGCAAATGGTATGAGTATTTTATCTTTGTGATTGCAGAACAATATTCCATTGTGTATATATGCCACATCTTCTTGATCTGCTCATCTGTTTTTGGGAACCTAGGTTGTTTCCATATCTTGCCTACTGTAAATAGTGCTGCTATAAACAAAGGAATGCAGGTTTCCTTCGAATTAATGTTTTGGTATTTCTGGGTAGACCTAGAGATGGAACTGCTGAGTTTTTAGTCTTTTGGGAAACCTCCATAGTGTTTTACATAGAGACTGGACCAGTCTACATTCCCACCTTCAGTGTAAAGGGGACAAAACTGAAGATCAGAGTTTCTTATCCTTTTCAACTAAAAGTACACAGTAAGAAATGTCCAGTTTTCTTCTTGATCCAGTATTAAAAAAGGAACATGGCAATAAGATCTATTCTAGTTAGTATATCATATTCCATTCCATACTATCTAATTTAAAAATACAGACATAAGCACTAAATTATTTCTTGATCCATAGCGCATGACTGATGCTGCTAGAAGGTTCATTTCTTACCCTACCAATTCCTAGGATCAAAACCTTGATGCAGCAATAGAAAAACTCCAGTGAGTAGGTATATGTCTATCCCAGGTCTCCTGCCTGAATAACTCCATGCTAGGAAAGACAGAAGGTCTACTAGGAAGTTTCATACATAGGTATGATTCCCACACTAATTGACCAGGGTCCAGAGCTGACTCAGTGGGTGCCAGTGAAGCCCCTCTTTCCTTGACTGGGGGAATAAGGAACAGGTGAAGATCCTGAGCATTTGTGGAAAAGAAAGAACTAGAAACTTGTGGGTTGGGTTTGGAGGCCCAGGTGCACCGACTTTATGGCCAATGGCTGCGGTAGATGTCAGCCACAGTGGGCAGCCATCAGAACCTGAGGGGCAGGCAGGTGTTGCTACTTCTCAGCAGATACCAAAAAAGAAGAGGAATAAGCTGTTGCTCAAAGACCAGCAAAGGTGGTCTGGAGGAGGCAGTCCCAATCTGGATGCTGGCTGAGCCTCCTGGTATGTTGAAATGATAATTACATTGATGAAATATTTATCTAAAAGAGAGAACCCCGTGTGGAATGACTGTTACCTCCACAACACCAGTATTTTAACTCCTCAGTCTTGATTGTAATTGTAAATTTAAGCCTGATATACCTGCATTGAAAGAATTTTTGGTGTATGAAAGCATCATGCAGTTCCTACTGTTATTTTTAACACTTATTCAGTGCCAATGTTCTAGACATTGTACTGAACACTGAATCAGACATAATTCCCTGTTCAATTGGCTCATAGGCAAAAATGAGAAGAACACAATATACAGAGACACAGTATGATGGGGAAAGGGATATATGGGTGATTATAAATGTGACATATTTCAAAAATATAAATAATCTCATGATGTATTATTTAGAGGTAAGTGCAATATTGGACAGAAACTGCTCTCACAAGTCATTGATTAAAGTAAAAAATGGTATGTAGTGTAGAATTTTGCTCTTAATTGACTGGATGTGATTCAGTGTCACCAATGGTATCCTAGAAAAATGGTCTTTGGCCCCATTTCTGAAAACCTGAGACTTGGCCTGGTCATCTGTATTTTCAGATGTTCCCATGGTGATTCTGCTGTGTAGTTCTAGTTGGTAGTCACTGCCATAAGTTGTATGTGTAAGTTTTAAAAATGTAACTTAAAAATAATTTCTCCTCTGTGGAGGTGAGAAATAAGTCATCGGGACTCACAAAAATGTTTTCTCAGCAAGAAAACACTCTTAAACATAAAAATATTAGTATGCAACATCCAACTTTGCATTAATTAGAACATGCTTTTAACATTTCATGTGATGGTAAATTAAGAAAAACAAACATGGAGCAGTCCCAAGTACGGGTAATATGCAAGTTGGAGGCCCCAGACATGTGCCTGCACCCTGGCATGTTGGGGCATGCCCTCACACTGTCCACAGTTAAGAGGTGAAACCATTTCAAGTCACCCCCAGGACTGAAATTCAACAATCATGGCTTGACAAACTTCCCACCAATCAAAACTGCATGATTATGCTCAGTGAAATAAACCAGAAGGAGAAAGAAAAATATTAGATGGTTTCACTTATAAGAGGAATACAGGAGAACCAAACAAGAGATCAGGGGACAAAAACAAAAACAAAAATGAACTATCAGGCAAACTATAAGCTGGAGACATTCAGCAGAGGAGGGGGAGGGAGAGATCAAAACAGGGGAGGGAAGAGCACAAGAGACTAGGGTGATGGTTCATGGGTGACTTGGTGGTGAGAATTTTATGGGAATTACACCTGAGAGGAGAAATCAAACATTGTACAAAAAAGAACAGCGATGTGTGTGTGTGTGTGTGTATGTGTGTGTGTATGGTAAATGAAGGAATGATCAGGATTTTCCGCCCTCCCACCAATGATAGACCCCTGTGGTCCTACACGCACGCCTGATGGCGGGCACCTGAAGTTGGGTGTGGGCATGCGTGAGTGGGCACACCTGGTCCTGTAGAGACTGCCCATGTAAGGGAGGCATCACAGCTGGAGCAGAAGCAGCTGCAGGCGAAAACAGAGCGTGGCAGCAGAGGAAGCAGAGGACTGTGTCGGGTACAGCAGAAAGACCCTGAGAGAATGCCATGCCAGAGAGCCCAGAAAGAGTGAAGATTCGCCAGGGGCCTCCCCGCCCCCAGCTCGCCTTGCCTGCCCTGTACCTTGTTGCTTCTCTACCAAAGATCATTAAAAGCCTGAAAAAGTCACTGAGGGCCCCAGGATTCCTCCTTAACCCATCTGCCCAGCTCCATAGAAAGCCTGTGTACCTGTGCTCTTCCTGTCTCCTCTCTCTCTCTTACACACACACACACACACACACACACACACACACACACACACACACACACACGTATATGTATATGCATATGTGTATATATATATAGAAATAATGTATATGTATATATATAGAAATACAATTAAAAAAACAAAACTACATGATTTAAAACCTCATTTGCATAAAGCAGGCTAGCCCTGTCCCTTTTGCCTATATAAGCATGTTCCTCACAGAGCTCTTGGGACATACAGCTCCAGTGTTCCTTCTATGTATCTTCTTTCCTTCCACATATATTCCATGTATGTCCTGAAGTGCTGTTAAGACACCAGAGTTGTAGCTATCCTGGTTGGCATTTGCATTAATTAGAACTCACTTTTAATAAACGATGTGAAAAGTTACAAACTTATAAAAATGTGTTCAAAGTATCAGGCTGGGGGTAACCTAACCCTAAACCTTGAATAATATTGTTATAAGACAATAAGAGTAGTTTAAAGATGTTAAACAATATCAATAGGAAGCCTATCTTGCTCTTCATAGTTCTGGTGGCAAGGTATAGTTTGCTTAGGAAATTTTACCCTGAGTTGCTGAAATCAGTAACATAAAAATATGGTGGTGGTATTTGGGAACAAAAATTAGAAATAAACTTTTCTCTATACTGTAAAATCTAAGAGCGAGTGATAATCCTGTACTCAAAAACCACCTGGGTGCTTATTGTCACGACAGCATTTTGCTCTAAAAGTCAAAGGTGGTAAGGTAGTTCTTGCCCTCAACAGTTTAAACCAATTGCCCAAGATTTCTTCTAAGTGAGACTTCCAATTCCAGGCAAGAGAGATTTGTCAGTCATGGCATGGAGGTTTTTAACATGTAAATTTTCTGATTCAAGACAAAAGATTACATAAAACAAATGACTGCATAGAAATTGAAGTTTCCATGACTGACTAGTAATAATTTCAATCTGTACTTCCTTATCTAAATAATGTCATTGCTCATATCACCTTCATTGCAACCGGTAATTTTTTCAGACTGAATTTTTAAAGGGATCCTCCTGTCCAGTAGAGATGTCCAAGAACCCAGGATACTAGTTTGTTGGCATTACTGAGTACGGAATATTTTCTTTTACTTTTTAATTTTTTTATTATTATTTATGTCATTTACATTACTGTGTATTCCCCATAGGTTTCCCACCACCGATTCACCTGTGAACCGTCGCCACAGTCCCCTGTGCTCTTTTCTCCCATTTTGAGCCTTTATCCTCTCCCCCCTCACTGAATGTCTCGCTCTTATTTGGTTCCCCTATATTATGGAATGTTTTCTTATTAACCAGTGATGATAACTGCTTTTATTTCACTGAGATAGTGCTTCAAAAAAAAAAAAAAACCAGTTGAACTATACAGAGTTCTCTTTCTTTTGGCTCTTCAGTAAACAGTGTTAATAGCTCAAAAACCTTTCAAGCATACAGCTGCTCCATTATTGGAGTCTCTTGGGTGTATTGCACACAGAAGGTGTTCGGTTTATTGTTGACTGCCTGCCATGAAAGACACCTATGTCATTTCACTTTTCTATTTATCTCGTATGTCAAAAAATCTTGTATTAGAAGTAGATACTCCATATGTGATTTTCTTTTGTCTAGATCTTTAACCATGGAATGTTCAACATGTTTTGGGTTTTCTTGAAGAAATACACTTTCCCCCCCCCCCTATTTTTAAACCAACATAAGTTCAAGGATTATATAGACAAATTGCAATTTTCTTGACCTAGCAAGATTTTTGATGGTTTGATGAGAGGGTGTTCGGAATGCACTTTTAATGACAGGTGAACAGAAAGTCATCATTCACTCTTTTTCCATGAAAAATTTTTACAAATTAGTAGCCGACCTATGAAAATGAATGCCTATTGTCAGGTATCCAACATTCTGAGCTCATTTAAGGAATAATTAAAACATCTTCCTTCCAGTGAGCATGTGCCAATCACATCATTATTCAAATGCTAAAGAGTCATAAAAGCAGTAATCTGGAGATGTTTTATCTGCAGGATAGCCTTCTCCCCCCCCACCTCCACTCAAAGGAAGGGAAATGTAATATACACTGGCTGTTTCTGTGCTGGTATTATTATTGCAGAATGAGAATAAATTTAGAGAAACTTAGTGATTGAAGACAAGGCATGGAGAGTGGGGTTGTAAATTAAAAAAAAAAAAAAAAAACAACAAGTAGTTCCAGACCAAAAATTTTCAGCCATTAAAAACCTGCTCTTTCCTAGAGGCCAAATTCAAATTGGAGAACCACTTAGAGCAGAACACATTTGGGTAAGTGACCTCAGGTGGATTAAAGTTTTACCATCTTTTTAGTGGACTCTAGAGCAATTAAAACTCTATAAATGACTGCTTGGAATAAGGACAATGTTGGTGATTAGGACCCACTCCATCTGCCAGTGCCTGCCTTTGCAGCATCCGGGGGCTGTTGATTATGGAGCTGTATTTGCAGCAGGCTTCAATGGGGTGACTCACCTCCTCTCGTGGATAGAAATAAAGGATTGGGAAGGGATACCTCATTTTATAAATATATGAAAATATTGAAAATTAGAATAGGAATCTTTCTGACGTCATCAATAGTCTTAAAAAGACATACACACAACAAACAACAAAACCCTGAATGCTAACAGGAAAGGCAGGGTGGAGGTGGGAGTAAACTTCCAGAAGACCAGCAAGGATGATTGCTTGCTGGGAATTAGAGTCATAGTTCTAACCCTGGTTTTGGCCCATGAGTTGCTTGAGGATAAGACAATTAAACTCGAGAGTTTAATTTCTCCAGCTACGAGTTGAGAAAGCCCCTGTTTAATTAGATGAGTACAGACAGAACAAATATGTAACTCCTATTAGCAAGTTTTATATGGTAAATGCCTATCAAGTAAACCTGCTTTCTCTCTGAAGACAAAAAGGTTTTACTGGGCACCAAGTTCGAGTCACATTTGGGACACATTCATAGTGTTACATGTACTGTGTGGACTTTTACGATGAAGACTGGATCTTAAACAAACTTGATTATTCCTAGCACAATATTTGATTTATTAGCAGTACAGTACTCAATAAAAATCTGAACTGAATTGATTTTGCATAAATTCAGAGAAAAATTACTTTTCCCATGATGGTAAGTGAAGGGGATGAGAGGTGGTAATTATGCAAAGAAGGTCAAGATTAGATCCTTATAAAAAGCAAATTTTTTCCTCCCTCCCCCTGAATTTCTCTTCATTTTATATTGTTATCAGGAGAAATGAATTATGGACTCTGAATAGATGGATGAGAACACTTAGCATAAAACTAGCAGGCTGTTGCTCACCTTCAAGTTGTTCAATGACCAAGAGTATTGCTCATTGTGAGGCTTATAGTGACAGGGTTTGCTATGGCTAAACGAGTCACCCCGCAAGGAAATTACATACATTTCACCCTTCTGCATGGCAATCCAAGTCAGTCTCCTAATGAGATGATTGATGGCTCCTCTGTGAAATAGTTAGCAGGAATTGAAATAAATCCTGATTCCTTTTACTGAATCATAGCACACTCCTCTTTCCACCCCTCTTGCTGCTGGGTTGCCAAAGAGGATAATTGATAACATCTACTTAGCTGCTACAGGCTCAGCATGTGCCAGAGGCTGAAAATTTACTTAATGTCCAATCAGTATATGGCAATAAAAGGTGAATGGATCTTTCCTCCTCAAAGTGGGTGTCTGAACCTGCAGCATCAACATTACCTTAGAACTCGTTAGAATCCAAATGCTTAGACCTCAGGACTATTGAATCAAACAAAACAAGTGCTTCAGGGGATTCTGCTAATATATTGAAACCACTGATCTTTCTAATTAACAAGTAAAGGTTGTTTCTCTTAGCTCCGCTCTATTTTGAAAATAAAGGAGGACCTTACAGATTGATACTTTCTGTGTGGATATCTAATCTTTAAACTAAAATCAAATTTCTTATATTCCCAGAATCTCCAGTGTGGTTACCTGATAGGATCTGTAATTTCAGGTGAGGGTAATTTCAATTCACAGTAACTTGTCTGAGCATCTATTACCTACCTGGGGGTTATGGGACAGCGTACCTGAGTATGGACACTTCTTTCCTTCCAGTGCCTCACAATCTACTGGGGGGCATTTAAATATATAATTGAATGTACAGCATGTTATAAGCATCCTGCAGAAGTGCAAAGCTAGGAATTGAACCTCAAAGAGAAACACTCGTGGGAGGCTGGTGTGTTCTCAAGGGCCTGACCACACCGAGGCCCTAGGTCTGTGTCAGGATGCATGAGCTTGGCCAGCCAGAGCCAAGTACCTTTTAGGTGCCTTTGTTTCCCTCTAAAATGATCTGATTTTCAAGTGCTACAGTTAGCACTTGAAAAGGGCCCTTACCGGTTTTGAGGGGATGGGAATTGGGGGAAACAAAATTGGTGCAACTCGATATTCTTCAGCAGAACAGTAACTTGTTTTTCTGTTTCTATCTAAGGCCCCCAGGTAAGGTTTTTATTTGGAAAAAAAGTCTCACAGCTTATGAAAAAACTAATCTCTGAGCTAAATGATTTCACGTTTGTTTCCTTCTCTGGTTCTAGAGTCTCTATCTCACAAGCTTCTGGAAAAAGTCATTAGTAGGAGGAGGTTCCTTGAATTATTTGGAGGTAGTTGTTAGGGAACTACAAGGTAAAATGATACTATTTCTATTAAACACAGCTTCCATTTGTCACTCAAAGTGACATAAAAATAGCGAATTCCTGAATTTTCCTTAAGAGGCATATAATTACCTTTCCTACTTTCTATCCAGTTTAAGAACAGAACATTTTTTTTTATGGCAGAACTGAAATCTAGACTGTTTTGGACTTCGACCAAAATTTCAAAATAGATCAAAATCTCAACTGAAAGAAGAAAAGTCTCTTATAGTTCAAGTTCTCATTATTATTGCTCCTTAAATCAAATTCCCCTCTTCAGTTAGTCTTCTATTTTATGAATATAGAGTGACTGAAATTATGTTCTATTTCACTACCATATGTTGTGCTAGTTTAAGAAACATTAGAATAAATAGGAGATATTTTTTTCCCTAACAGAAACCAAGAGAATAATATTCAAGTAAATGACAATTGGGAAACCCTAACTAGTTTGAACTGGACTGGAAAACTGCTGTTTCTCTTTTATAGCAACTTTTATAGAAACCATCTCAGCCTTAATTAAAGCCCCTTCCATGGGTCATGTGGCTTCTTTTTAATGAAGAGAGTTTTAATGGTTTTATTATAAATAGATGTAATAAGCTCAGCTATAGTAATTATGTACAATAACTGAGAATAAAGAAAGCACACTAACTGAGCTTCTGTCAGAGACATTTTAAAATAAACCTCATGGAGATTTAAAATACTGGGTGACCTGGTGAATAAAATGGCAATTCCTACAACATAGCTCAAGGAATAAGTAGCTCAATCATGAGCTTACCTAAGGAGGCAATCAATAAGATTCAAAAGGAGCAAAGAAAGCTGAAGAAAAATAGGAACAAAGATTGAAACTGCTAATTGCAACTGAAAAAGACACTGTAGAATCAAATCCCAAACATAAGACGTGATTGATCTGTTCCTGGGAATTCTTTTGTAAACTTGGAGAGTTGCAAAGTCAATTAAGCCTTTAATTTTTGAAAATAGTGATCACAAGAAGGAAGAAAAAAATAAGACATGGAAAATGATGTACCAGCTCGGAACAGGCTATTTCTGAAATATCAGTTACATTTGGATGCAAACATTGCAAATTCTCTCTGTTGGGAGAGTGTCTTTTATAAAGACATTTTGCTGCCTTTATTAAAGAATAGTGATTTTTGACAAGTCTTAGATCTTAGATAAGAACAAAGTCAATGGAAACAGAATATCCTCTATTTTCTCTTGTAGCAAGACGCCCAACAGCCTGTAGAAACAGATACTACATTAAACGATGTCATCCTTGTTCAAGTGAGCTAATTAAAACTTCTCAGAAATATCCATAGACTTATAGGCAAACATCTGAGCACTTGGTTTGCTCTCTATGCTGTCCACCACAGAAGATGTTCAACTTGTGGGAACCCTGTCTGGTGCTAAACAGCCAAGGAAGGACAGGGATGCTGTTTGAGACACCCACAGTCACAACTGCACCAGCCAAATCTGTTCACGTGCCTGTGCCTTTTCAGAGAACAGAGGAGCATATGGAAGGCTTGGGCTATGTGCCATCTGTCAAGAGTGGGCAGGACTACATATGCAATCACAATTGGCACTGATACTTGGGAGATAATTTCCACAGTGAAGGGTCTGCTGGCCTCAGATGAGAATAGTTTTCAAATGGTGACTGTGAGAAGTCACACAACAAACAACTTTTCTACTCCTCAGGTCTACACAAAGCTCTCATAGGTTATATGACTTCAAGGGAGAACATCTCTTTTTTTCTCTTTTTATTTTTTATTTTTTCTGATGTTGTAGTCCCCATAATTCTCCCACCACCACATCACTTGTGAATCATCACCATATTCTTTTGTGTTCTCTCCCCTGTTTGGGCCACCCTCCCTCACCCTCCTCAGGGTCTAAGGTCAGCCTCAGGTCTAAGGTAGGTTGCTATTTTTATCTTTTCTCGACCTTTTGTTTGGTTTCTCTAATTCCACATATAAGTGAGGCAATGTGATATTTTTCTTTTCCTTCTGACATTTTGGCTAGCATAATCCTGAGGGAGAACATCTTTACCCATTTCTCAGTTTGGACTAAGCTTGAATTCATTTACACACAATATCATAATTATTATTGTAAATAATATTTTTTAGAATTGCTATGCAGTAATTCTTTTTATCTTCTAAGAACCTGTACAGAACAATATCCTCATCAATGAAATTAAGACCTATGTATCATTCTCTTCTCTTTCTACTTGTGCCCCTAACTGGTATGAAATGACATTGGGAATTATTTTTATTAGGAAAAAGGAAATTCTGAATTTTCTAGCATTTTCCTTTATCACACTTTCTCCTAACTTAAACCAATATCTACAAAGACCAAATAAAATCATTGAAAACATAAAGTTAACATGACCATCTTATGTAAAGACGTAGTTGTCGATGGCCCTAGAAGGTTACCACAGTGGAGTCTGTTAAAAGCATATCCAAACTAATCACTATGCACATTGAGGCTCCTGAGTTAATTCCTCCAAGGCATCCATCAAGAGTGTGATTACCTACTGAGCAGGTTGCTCTGAAAGACTAAACTTCTGTCCAGATGTTTCATTTAGTTTTTTTTTTTTGAAAGTGAACTCACAAAATCCCGCTAAGAATTCTACAGCACAGGTACTATTAATTTCCCCCATTTACAAATGAGGAAAGGGTAGCACAAAGAAAGTTACTTACCCAAAATAGTACTTGATGGTAAGTGGTGAGGGCCAGGATGCCAGGGAAGGGTAGTTAGCTCCGCAGTCTTCATTGAGGTTCAATGCCTCCTGCCTAGTCTAGGAGCTGATGCTTTTAGAAGGGTGTGGGGAACTAACTGGTCACTGAAGTAGGGAATGTGGATGAAGCAACGGGTGGGAAGGGTAGGAAGAAAGACCACAGAGGATATACTGGGTATTCTCTGTTTCACGTGCCCTAGTAAATTTCCCAGGAAGTGACTGCAATACCTATTAGTGAGGACAGGGGCTTGCTCTAGTGGCTGAAGGATCTATGGAAAGGGGCCACAGAATTCTGTGTCCTACCACTGGACAAGAACAGGAGAGCACTAGTGGGCAATCTGTGAACGATGGTGACAGTCTCAAAAGTCCGATTTTTATTTCTCATTCAGTTTTGTGATTATCTTTATGTCCTTATTTCTAAGTCACCTTAAATATGATCTATTTTGCAACATTACAGCATAACAGACTACCCTAATATTTATAAATATGGAAGTTTGTTGAGTCATTAGACCCATATCTAGCCAATATCAAGGATTTGCCCCAGTCAACTGTCATTTGCTACTAAATAAAATGCAGCATAATTAAGAGAAGACTTAATTTTGACAACGGTCAAGCATATTTATGTGGGTTTTAATACAGCATAATGTAAGTATGGACAAGGAGTAAATACTCTGCCAGAGCAATAATAATCATACTAAACTTGTTTACATTGTGAAAAATCACATATATGAGGAAGTCAGTACCTGGGGAAAGGAAAAATGTTGGACTAAAACATCAAAATGAGCAAACAACACCTTTCCCCTCCTATGCTGAGGATATGAAGTGGTGGTGATAGGGTTGTAGGAAGGAGGTTAAGAAAAACAAACCAGGTTTGAGGGGCTTGCTTCTAACTTTCCAAACCATAAACAGTACTAAAAAGAAAGGAAATGATTTTGCAGGTTTCCTCATGTCTGACAATAAGCTAAAGGATCTGGTAGAGAAGGATGTGGTAGGATATTAACATTTTGAAGGATAAAGATGCTGCGTGCACATTTGCATTCCTTTGGTTCTTCATAATCATCTCTATTCAAGCTGAGCTGTGAAACATCCCATACCTGTTATTACCAGGCTCGTGGCCTAGCTGTGTGCTTTGCTGTTGTTTTAATATCCTGTCTGTTGCTATGAAAACCAAGCACTCTAGACTAAGATTTGATGTAAATAAGCTGACTACAGTAGAAATGAACACACAGAATAATGCTACTTTTGAATGAATCTATGCCCAGTAAGTCATTTCACTTATCTGAGCTTCAATTTCTTTGAAATATTCTCATAGATGTTTCTCAGGTTTTCTTTAGCCTCTACCAGTTAGGTGGGAACAGACTGACCACCATCCAAACACAGGCATTCAAGGAGCACAAGTAATAAAATGGCATTCAGGGCAGTGTCATAGAACTTTTAACTCATGAACTAGAGGTGCAGCCTCTAGAGTCTGGAGTCTTCCTGTACAAGTTTTAGCCAATGAAAGAGCGATTTCTACCTGTGTTACAGGTTGTCCCGGGGAATGGCATTCTGAGCAGAGACTACCCACCTGGGTGGGACAAGGGCAGTAATAGAATGCAGGAGAAGGGGAACCCGTAGGTTTTCTATGGAAGAGAGACATTAGTCACTGAATTAGGGTGGTTGGTGGCAGAGGACTAGAAAGGAAGCAGCAGATGGAGAGAATTAATGTGAAGCGGAACTGAGGAAGAAGGCAAAGTTCAGGACAGAAGCTGAAAGCTCTAGCAATGGACACCTCAGGAAGTTGTCCGCAGTGCAGCCAGCCAGCGCAGGTGCTGTCCAGAGTTCCTAGGAGTTATGCACAATCTAGATATGAAAATGGATGGGCAAGAAGTTTTAGTAATTTGTGACATGCACAGCCCAGTGAGAGTTTTGCTAAAATAACATCCATTCAGATCAAAGTTCCTGAATGTAGACAAAGTTGGTCAACAAGACTGGTAAAGGTCTTGCTCTTTTTCCAGTGTTCAGTTTCATAGGAATGATTTTAATCTCTCTGGTAGAGACCTGGGAAAGACCTGAAATACACACGTTTCACATCATTAACTTGTTTGAAGGTTGCTGTCAGCAAATCTGTATCACTTGGCAGTTAAGGGAACATGATATCATTCACTGATGTTTCTAAGTCTTCACAAGCAAGGGTAGTTCACTACCACAGCACAATGCACTAACTGTAGAGAACAGAGAATCCTGGTGAGGTTAATTAGGAGATATGGTTAGGTTATGAATGACTCTAAAATTTGAAATTGCCTGATTGATACCGGGAAGTACTGATGAGTTTCACACAAAGGAGTACCATAGTCATAATACTACTTTTGTAAGCAATAGAAAAATGGACCCATCAAAGCAGGATTCTTGAGTAATGCTATCAACTAGGAACCTGTTGACTTGTGCTACACAGAAGATGTTATGCTTTTAAGAGCGAGTGGTTAATGTTATGCTATTCCAGGTCTTGTGTTAAATAAAGTACTTCACCTGCTACTTCAATTAATCCTTATAGCAATGCTGCAATGTTATCAAACTTGCATTCTAAATAGAGTAAATAAAGCCTCAGAACTTAGGACATTTGCCTAAAGCCACACAACTAGTAAGTGACAAAACCAACTTTGAACAAAGATCTGTCTGACTTCCAATCTGTGCTCTTAACTAATAAACTAAGAAAATGACAATTATTAGGAAAAACTAGTGTATGAAGCACCATGAAATAGAGGGCACCCCATTAAATAAAGTTGCCAGGGAGGTGAGAATTATAGCCTAGATGGATTTTCCGCAGATATTACATCAATCATCTTGAATATAAGAATTCAAAAATGCTTTGAGGTAGAACCAGCAGGATGGAATAGATCTGCCATGCTAGCTGCACTTCCCATCCCTCTGACGCATTAGATGCCAGGCTACCATTATGCTTACTAAAATTGTAGTGTCTATGTTGAAGTCTTCTACCTTCCCTCTGCCCACCTGGCATACGCAGTTTGTGCCCCATTACTTTTCCAGAGTATATTTATTGCTGCCTCTTCCTTATCTCACCCTTCGATTTTCCTTTATAGCTGTGAGGTAAATATGTCTGTGTTGTATTGTACTGGACTGCACTGGACTTCCAGTTAGACCACAGCTCTCTCCCATCCCTTCCACACCAACCAAGGATAATCATCAAGGTACTCTGAAATAATGTACATTGATGGAAAAGGTCTGGTCCAGGAGACAGCAATAGTCACATCTTGTTCTAGGGAAATCATCACTAGTCACTTGCTTTTCTTTTAAATATTTTCCCTAAATGTTGACTGCAGCATTCTGATTCATACAGGTAATTTTATGTCCTTTTTCAACATTCCTCTGTGAAACTTTCAGTTCTGATAACTGTTAACAGAGGATTATAAATTTTAACCTTTTCAACAACAGCCCTCACCATCAAAAATACAGCTTGTATGTTTACAAAACTGTAGTTCTGTTACATTTATAATTACTATATGGCAAAGGGATGATTTAATTCCCCAATATTTGGATATAACTTGATGATTCTATAACTCAACAGAAGTTGAAAGCGTGCCAGGGCAGCAGTCCTTCATGAGTCACAAATGTAAAGATGGAAAATTCAACTGGGCACCCTAATACCTGGTTTCCTGTTGTAGTTTTATCATTACCTATCTGGATAATATTGGGCAAGATAATTCAATATTTTGAGGCACAGTTTCCACAGGTGTGAAATGGAAAGACTGTTAAGTGTTGTGAGAATGTATTTGAAAAAAAAAAAAAAAACAATGGGTATGTGTGTTCATGTGTGCCACCATTGCTTCTCTGTGCAATATGGTAAAATCACCATAAAAGAAACTTAAATAGTGTCTGCAATTCCCACACTAACAGAAAGTGTGTGTGGTGCAAAGAACATGAAGTTTAGTCTGCAGATGCGGGTTTGGAGTCTCGTTGTAACAAATTCACAATGTTATTAAGTAGGATAAGTTTCTAAGAGTCCTAAGAGAACATAAGCACTGCTGCTAGTCAGTTAACCAGGTCACCAAGGCTTCTGAACCTTGCCATGGAGTTCTCTGCTCAGCCTCAAAACAGGTCACCTGCAATCAGTAGTTGCAATTAACTGTAATAAAATCTACTGTGACTTGATGAACGTAGGTGCTGAGGGGCTCTACAAGGTGATGGGTTCTGGAGTTCAGAAGAGTGGTCTATTGAGATGTCTGGTTCTGTAAATAAAGATAAAATGTTTTTGCTTTTGTTTGCTTGCTTTACCTGTCTTTTGGTTACACTGTGTGATATCTCATATCTCCTCTTGAGTGCTAAGTGGGAATTCAAAATATATCATCCCTATGTACAATGATCCAGCAGCGTTCCTTTACATAGCTCATTTTTGTTGCATTTCTATTGAATAACAGATTCATGGGATTTTTATTTGAGTTTTAACATCCCAAAGAACCTATCATTTCAAATGTGTAATTGTTATTTTGCACAATCCGCTACCTCTACCTAGTCCTAATAATAGCATGTCTATGCTACGATGGCCCCATTTACCTCTTAGACATGAAGTTGACCCCTGGATTTAACCCTGAGCAGTCATTCAGGCTTAGCTTTAGGCTGTCCTGGCCCCTCCTGGCATAGCCTAGCACGCTTGGGATCATTATAACTAGAATTTTGACCCACTCTTTTAAAGCTAACGTGTAAAGTGAAAATATTTACAAAATAACTAACATATAAGAGATTTAGCCAGAACATTTAAAGATTTCATACTCCAGGATACAAAGACCTAGTAAAACATAGTTCGTTTTAAAAGCTAAAGATACAAAGAAGAGAAAAAACAACAAAACTCAAGATGTTCCAAAGCATCACTTAAATCCAGGGACACAAAAACCTACATAACTTTTGAATATGGCATTCCGACTATCTTCAAGCACAAGACCAAAAAATAAAAAAGAGAAAGAAACAAACAACAAAAAAGCAAAACTACAAGAAAACATGTCATCTATACAATTGCTGAGGTTTAATAAGATACTTTCTGTGTTTTGGAGGACTGATCACAAAAGAAGCAAACTGTGGCTCAGGAGGCAGGATCGCTACTGTCAGAGGAAACAGAAGAGCCAACACTGCAGCTGGATTTAAATGGGAGGAATCAAAGCAGGTTTCCTGAGCCACAGGAACATTCTGGGTCAGATAGTTTTTTTTGTGTGGTGGCTGTGCCAGGCTCTGCAAGCTACTTAACAGTATCTCTGGTTTCTACCCAACAGATGTGAGTACTACCTTCCCTAGCTCCCCCTGGGGTTCTAACTACCATATTTGATGAGAAGGAATCTGGGATCCTTAGAGAAACTGCTTCCCTACAACATCCAGGGCAGCAGCTGGAAAAATATGGGATGATCCTGGAACATCTTATGTCAGAAAATAAGAAAAAGAACAAGATGCAATGGAGACATATGTAAATGATGCAGGTACTTTTATTAAGGCGCTTCCTCCGACCAAATATGGGGTTACACGCTCAGAGAATTTGAGCATAAAAAAAAATTGGATGAAATAGAATACGGTCCATACAAAATAAACAAGACAAAGAAAGATCTTCTCTGCTGTAGATTCCGGCTGGCTGCTTTCCAGTTGGAAAGCTGTAGCTGTGAACTAGTGAATCTACAAGTGATGATTCCATGATTAGAAGATCCACTATGTTACTGATACAGGAAAATATAAATAGTAGATCCTGAAAGTGGGCAAAAGTGGATAAGTAACAGTATTTTTCATTTTGGAAAACCACTGCCTTGATTAGTGATCATATGATCATAGGATTGAATTCTTATATAAATGCTTTTATTGAAAGTTTGAAACAAGTCTAAATTGTGGTACGTTCTAGATCAAATGAACATATGTAATTACACTTGTTGACATCGATGCCTGGCAAAATAATTTTTTAAGTGAACTGAATGAATGATGTATCCCAATGACGTACGATATATGACTATGGCATGATAATAAAAATCATAAATGTGGCATTGTGGCACATGAGGAAAGCAGCCAGCTGGAATTTTCCTAGTGTAAATGAATTGTCATGCTATCAGCAGAGAACTTTTAAATGTTAGGTTATGCATATGGTTTTGAGTTTTGATGCTAAAAAACCAAATATTTCTACTAGAAGGATAAGAAAGGCAAAACTGAATTATTCCTTTGTATTTGTAGAGTCTTAAAATGAAGTTCATGAAAGTAAACTGATAGGGATACCAGCAAGTGAACTTGTTATTAGAATTATATATAAAGTATACATTGTACATTATATTATTGTTATGAGTGTTCAAATCACTTAGATTTTTGTTGACTCAAAGAGCAATAAAATTTTCTTATGAATTCGCAAAGCTGAGATGACGACTTGCAGACCAGCCATGCAAAGCTAAAGGCCTGAGAAAATGACCTGCTCAGGGCTTCCCTCTCCCCCACGGCCTTCCCACCACTGGCAGTTGCTCTACACTCTCTGTAGTTTACCACAAACACATTTTTCATTTTTAGGAAGCTCATTTCGTTTGTGGAACAAAACCGTTCGACAGGCGCCTTTGGCTGTTAAGTTACTGGGATGGGGATACACCTAAGCATTTTTTCTTTGGAGGACCATTTGAAAAGAGATGTATTTCTCACACTAGTTGACGTGCTGAAAATTTATTATGCTTCTTAAAAACACTCCTAAAGAGGGAGGAAGGGAGTTTGGAATTAGGTGGTCTAATTTATTGGTTATTTTTATCAAAGAGAATGAAGAGATTCAATACCAACACCACCAGTACTGCTCCTGCCACTGATGCTGATTATGGCAGTTGGCCTGTATAGCTGACTATGTGCCAGCCATGGTTCCAAGTGAGTCAGATATATGTGCTTCTTTAATCTCGACAATAATACCATAGGTCATGTACAGTATCCCCACCTTCAAATGAAGAAACTGAGCTATGCAGAGGCTAAGTTATTTGTTCAAAGTAAAAAAGCTGGTAGTTATAGAACCAAGGCTAAATGCAGGCATCTGGCTCCACAGTGCGGGCCTTTACTTACTCTTACCTATGTGCTCCAATTTCCATGTACAATCTTTTACTCTTGCCCTTTTGGATGACTTCATTTTTATTTTTTATTTTTAAAGATTTATTTTATTTATTTATGCATACAAGAACTAGGGTGTAGGCCAGGCTGCAGGGGGGTGAGAGGAATCATCAAAGACAGAGTGGGGAGCAGAACAGGTAGATCTACTGAGATCCACTGCTGAGGGGAGCAGCAGGCGAGACAGGAGAGGTCTGCTGTGCTATGTGGGTTAGCTCCCTGGCTGGGGATTGAACTCAGGCTGCAGTGGCTGCTGATAGCTTGATAGTGCTGAGACTTTAACCCCTCTGCCACCAGGGAGGCCCCAGATGACTTATTTTTAGATGGAAGAAATTTCAGAGTAAAACAAGGGTGCTTACCTGATCTAATCACACACTAAGCTAAGACCTCCAAGTCTAAGGTTATCAAGGTAAAGATATTATCTCTATGGATTTGCAAATAAATTTGAAATGAGTAAGTTGGCAAAGAAATTTGCCCAATCCTGACCATCCCAGCAATGGCTTCTGCGTATCTGTGTCAGACCACGGGGCCCAGAAACATGGTTGATCTAAGTCAAAGCCACATTTGTGGTTTCCTGCCACGTGCCACTGCTGATGGTTTGTTGGGAACTGCTCTCAAAACTTCCCTCCTCCAAGTACAGCATTCAAAGGCAGAGAGACACACCCCTGTGCTTCACTTGGAGTCATGTCCCAGAACCACCCCATTTCTCAAAGTGCACCACAGTACATAAAAAACTTTCCAAAGTCTGTAATCTTGTAACACGAATCAGCAGATCACTCTCCGGGCAGGATCTGCATGTCTGGCTGTCCCCTGGCTGGCTCTGGGTATTATCAAAACACACAAAGCAAACCCTGCCAATCCAATGTGTGGTGAAAGGGTGTTTTGCTATCTTAATTTATCTTTACTTGACTTTTAATGAGGATGATACTTTATACAGTTTGTGGGTCATAGGAACCTCTTCTGGGAAACTGTTGTGAACACTTGCAAGCTCTGTTCTAATAATGACAAGAATAACAGCTACCACGGGTGGGTAGTTCCCTGTGCCGCGCACTGTGCTGAGTCTACTGCTATCAAACAGAGGGTGAATGTTTTCCCAGTGTGCATATTAAAATACTCTCCTATGAAATCATCATTCCTGTTTCTTGAGAAAGTTTTTGGTGCAGTCTGTTTGAGAAGTCATTTTTAGCATTTAACATCTTGAGTGGGGGACTGAGGCAAAGCGCCTGCATTGCTGCTCTGAGTTTCTGTGGCTCTGAGTACATCTTTCACCAGAGGCCCAGGCTGATGGGGTGTACCCTCAATCATCACCTCGGATGCTCTGGTCTGTGACTCTTGGTGGTGACTTCAGAATTAGGTCTCCCTGGACTCTGTGGGCACCCTGAGTACCCGATCTTTCCAAGGAAGCCAAAGGGACAGAACCCCAAAAGAAGGGCTGATAAGGTGATATTGACATCACTTTCTAGTGACACCAGAATGTGGGGTAAGAACAGCTAAAGAGCTCTCAGACTTTTATCCAAGAACCTGCAGAAAACCACACAGAATTAGTAATGAGAAAAAAGAGCAACTACCCTATGGGCCCTTGATATATGAGGCAGGTACTTTCCTCTTGTGGTTTGGGAAACTGTCTACTCTGTTGTCATGGTTATGTGAAGCTGTTGTAAAATGGCCCAGATGTCATCTCTGGGCTGGGCCTAATTGCCATCTCCACCATTTTATATTACGCTTTCCTCTTTTCTCCCCTCAGACGGCCCCCAGGACACTGCCTGGCTTCTGGGTACAATCACTTAGCCAAGCTAAAGTCTGGGCCAGACTCACAAGCTTTCCCTGCCTCCACCTGCTCCCACACCTAGGTGGATGTGTTAGTAAATATGCTGTCATCTGTGTTCCTTTCAGCCTCTGAGGGCATCTGACCAGCATTAATGCCTTTGCTTGCATGGAATGGTAAGATGCCACTTTGGGCTTGGGAGTTGGGGTTGAAAGGCAAAGGCTGTCTTTCTCTCTCTTTGGCTCTGGCCCAATATGCTGACAGAACCCGAGGAAGGAGCTTTTTACCAGTCCTGTGTTCACTCAACTCTGACCTGGGAATGAGGAGCCATTTACTTCCTCCCTGGGCACATGTCTTCCTCAGGAGCGGAGGTGAGGGCAGCACTGGGGAACAGCCTGATAGTAGTTTTCTTTCTTTTTTTCTTTTTAAAGATTTATTTATTTATGCATACAATGCTGGGGTATAGGCCAGAGGTGTGGTGTGGTGAGAGGATTCACCAGAGACAGAGTGGGGAGCAGAACAGGCAGATCTACTGAAATACACTGCTGAGGGGAGCAGCAGGAGAGACAGGAGAGGTCTGCTGCGCCATGTGGGGAGCTCTCTGGCCAGGTATCGAACTCGTGCTTCAGTGGCTCTGGATAGCTTCATAGTGCTGCGCTCAACCCGTTGTGCTACCAGGGAGGCCCGTGACAGTAGTTTTCAAATCTGGATATGCTTCTGAAACAATTAGGACACTTAGGAAAATCAACATCCTAAGCTCAGTTTTCCTGGGAGTTTGTATTTGTAATTAATTAATTAGTTAATTAATCAATTATGTTCAAGACTATTCTAACCCAGCCCATCTAGCATTTGGAAAACAAGGATTTGAGGAAGAATTGGAACATTCACTTGTCCTAGTCAAAACAATCTACAGATAAACACTTCCATTGTTCTTCTTTCCAGAAATCCTAACAGTTGTTTAGTGTTCATTTTGGACCAGAGGATTATTTTCCAAAATGCTAAGTAATTATGATAAAAATTAATTCCAGTTAAAGAAGATGGCCTTTTGCAAGTATAGCCTATAAATACAGCAACCAGCAAGGCATATGGGAGTTTACAGTTTGCTTCCCACATCATCTTGGCTTCAGTGTGACTCATGTCCCCTTCAGCCATGGGCTCATCTGCAGTCCTGGTGCCGCGCTCCCCAGAGGTGCCCCCTGGCTCCCCCGCTCTCTGCATACTCCCTTGGCATGTCCCTTCTCAGATTGTTTTTTTACCTCCACTTCTGTAAGGCGGGCTCAGTGGCAGACACTGAACACCCACAGGCCAGTCACAGAAGTAGAAACGTTGTGTAGGAGTGTCCACAACATACTTAAATAGCTTAGTAATGCTCCTTCCCAACATGCCCATGTGGCTGACTCTAGAGAGATTTGGCACATCACTGGCCACTTGGGAAAGGCCGCTTCAAAGTCACTAGTCTAATGAAGTTGTCCCAGCAGCTTGAGGTGTGAGGTGACGGAACAGATGGAGCCCAGCCCAAAGATTTCAGGCCATCCCATCTCAGTGTCAACAACTATCCTTGTGACTTCTTTTTTCTGGAGACCCAGCCAATAATATCAACCAAAAGTGCCTCAGAGATGTACATCTTAAGCTTCGTGGCAGATGGGAACAACACCCCCAAGATCTGTGCTTGAGAATGAAGCTGCAGTGTCTCCTTTAACACGGAATGCTGCAAAACAGCCTCTGGAGGTGCTCAGGCCCCTCTTAACGGTGGACACCAAATTTCTACTTCTTGGATCCCTGAGAGTTTCAAGGGGGTGTGACTGATGAGGTCACAATATAGGATATGACAAGGGCAGTAGGGACAGAACCACACTGGAAGGATACTGGTCCCATTTCTTTCCAGCATAACTATTAATAAAATGAATTAAGGGCATGCCTAAACCATGAATATGACAAATATCCAAATACCACTTTAGAAACCAATATACAAAAATCGCTTTAGCATTGGTTTTACCTCTCCTGACATACTCATTCCATATCTATTTGACCACTTGATGCTAGACACTAACTAAATAACCAGAAATACAAAAATAAATAAATTGCTGCACAGATCAGGAGGGGAATAAAAGGAAAAAATAAGATTTTGTTTTGAGGACACAAACCTGGGTGTTCCAGGTTAGAAACTAGGTGCAAATGGGTTCCCAGTGGGAAAACATTCAGAAGGCAGCCTGGTAGTGGAGGTCAGGAGGGAGAAATAGAAGGAAGGAGTTCACTAGCTGTCCAAGCGGGTTGTACAACCTATAGATGATGAATGGGAAAACATTTGACCTTGGGAGTTTCCATGAGTTCAACTGAGTGACACTTGGGGTGATGAATGACATAGGAAGTTTATTCATCTAAGCAACCAGTACTCAATGGACTCAGGCCCGATAAGTGCAAAGGTTGTATGGTTGACACTTTAGCACAAGGCTTCTGGTGACTCTGTGGGGCACTCACTGAAGTAGGTACTAAGGGTAAAATGAGAAAAAGCAAAGGTGGCACCTAGCTTCCTGTAGCTTATAGTCTGGTGAAGGAAATGGACATGAATAAAATGACTGCCAAATAGACAGGAAGACCAGAACATAATCACAGTCCAGGTTACGGAAGTGCAATGTTCTGTTTCTCCACATCTGAACTCCATTTGTTCTCAAGATCCCATTTCTGCTAAAAAGGGTAAGGATTGCTTTTCATAACCTTTTTTTGGTAACTGCACAGTCAGTTTAGAAATGAAGTTGGATTGAATCAAAGTGTAAGCTCCATGAAAAGGTCTCCTCCATTCTGCAGAGTCATCCCTTCTACTCTTACTCTCTGGGTTTGCATTCAGGAGCTGCAACGTGACACCACAGCACGGCCCCAAGCAGGAGCCTACTCTCTCTATTTTTGAAAGTCTGTACCTCCTGGTCACTGACCACTGACCACTGACCTTAACCACAGACTGGTCACCAGGATGTCCAGTTCCCTGTGGGAAAGGAACTAAAGACACGTGTGAACTCTCCCTTTCTGACCTCTTTATTGGTTTAGGACTGATCTGCTGTTCAGATGGAATTGGGGGACACGTGGGGGAAGGTAGATCGAAAGTAAAGGGCTTGGTACAATGTCTTGCAGTGGCCACAATTGTACAGAAACGTTGGTAGGCTTATTAAATTAATAGTTTTTAAGAAAGAAATGGTATCTTCGCACACAGTATTCCAAAACAGTGTCCTGTGAACGCTCTGATCTGCACTGCAGGCTGCTGAGTCTTGGGTCACTGGGTCATTGGCAGCTGTCAACTGGGCTGGTAATTACTAATGGTAGATCTGATCTTTCCATGCTCCCAGATGCATCTTCCCGGCAGTCGTGCAGGAAGAGCAATCTCTCTGGATAGGGCAGCAGCTAAGTGTGACTTTCATTCAATGATTCTGCCTAATCACTAAAAATGGAACTGTATTTACTAGAAAAAAAATGGCAACAAAATAGAGGCATTTCCATTGTGTTTTCTTCATTCATTTTAATTAGTGACCATACCTGTGACACTGTAAAAACAGATTGCTGTTGTGTGAATTTCCCTAAAGGGTTTGGGCCTGAACAGAAAGCATTCAATAGACAAGCTAGGAGGCCCTCCAGAGGAGACTTATAAAGATGAGATTATTTAAACCCATTATCATCAGCTCATTCATCCCTCCACTTATTAAATAAATGCCTGAATATCTAGGTCATCTACTATATGCTGGTGTAGATGGATCAATCAATAGATAGACTGCTAAGCATTAAAGGCAATAGGTAGCATCTGCCTTCAAAAAGTTTTTGGGCCTACTGGAGACACAAGATTATACAGAGACACAGAGTAAAGTACTAATTCTCAGAATTAGAGTAATATCGGACAGTAGTAAAAAATGACTTATTTCCAGTTAAACAGTCCAGGAGGAGAGGTAGTGACAAACGCTTGGAGGTGAAGCCAGGGGAGGGCCCAAGCGGGGAAGTCAAGAGAGCCTTAAATCTGGATATAGAGGAAAGAGAATGTGTGGATGGAGCAGTGACTAGATGAGCTGACTGGAATCGAGGGGGGTCTCTTAGAAAGAAACATGAGGCAGTACAATGAGAAATCAAAAGCCCAGTTTGGAATTCAGCCCCCTATTCTGTTCCAGGGAGCTGTGTGTCTTTGTCCAAGGAATTTAATCTTGTGGTGCCTCAATTTTTAGCTTCTGAAAATGGAACAAAATTATCTGAGTTTCGGGGCCTCCCTGGTGGCGCAACAGGTTAAGTCTCAGCACTGTGAAGCTATCACCAGCCACTGCAGCACGAGTTTGATCCCTGGCCAGGGAGCTTCCCACATGGCGCAGCAGACCTCTCCTGTCTCACCCGTTGCTCCTCTCAGCAGTGTATCTCAGTTGATCTGCCTGTTCTGCTCCCCACTCTGTCTCTGGTGAATCCTCTCACCACCCCACATCTATGGCTTACACCCCAGCTCTTGTATGCATAAAGAAATAAATCTTAAAAAAATAATATCTGAGTTCCTATGTGATCATAAGAAAAAACACATATAGCATGGCATATAACAGGCCTTCAGTACACACAGCTTCCCCTTTTTTCTTGTATATTTATGCTTTGTAACACAGAGAGCATTTGCAGATATCATGTTAATTCCTCCTCCCTGTAAACAACCTTGTGAGCTTGGGAAAGGAAGTATAGATGTTCTTATTTCATAGGTCCTATAAGATGCCTACCCACCTCTTCTCCTTAGGGATCTAGAAACAGAACAGCACTCTATGGATAGCTCAAATACTTGATGATTAGTTTCTGTTACTTAATCCAATTGGTAATAGGGCATCACTGAACAGTCTCAAACTGGGAAAAACTAATGAATAATAATATTTTAGGTATACATACAGATGAGGTATAATGATGCAAATTTGAAATATATTATAATGCAATTTATTGCAATAGAAATTACATTTAAAAATAATAGTACTTTAGGAAGGCTAATCTGGCAGTGGTAGGCAAATTAGAAAGAGAATTTACTCAAATCTACTGCCAAAGCAAGTATTTGGGTGTCACTACTTATAGGAAGGTCACGTGACTATGCCCAGGGATGTACTGAAGGCACCTTTGACACCAATTCCTTATCAACAAGACAGGTGCAGGTCCACCTGCTGCCCCAGCACACCACTTTTTTTGTAAAACAATGATAATGCAACAATAAATAAAACAACAATAATGCAAATGATGTGAAAGCAACTGACTCTCTGTACCAACAGTGGGTCAGAATCACGTATAAGTGGCAAAACATTGCAGATGAGGACTGTGAACATCTATGTACCTTTGAATCATATACAATGTTGTCAATCAATGTACCAGTGTTATAAGAAATATATAAAAATAAAAATACCAAAAAAAAAATCAGAGGTTTGGTAACTTATCTAGGGGTCACACAACTAGTGCTAATGGATAGCTCTGAATCCAGCTCTCATTCCCAAGTCCAAGACTTTTCCACTCTGCCATTTCCCTTCATGGTTTGGGAAGGTGTCTTTTGCTGAGGAAAGGAAAATATTTATATGCACTGTATAAAAGTCAAATTCACAATATTCATGCCCCTACATCCTGGGGGCATTCTCTGCAGGTCAAATCACCATCTTACAAAATCCCACCCTTTACGGGGAGTACAGCTTGAACCCCTCAAGGACGGACTCACTTGGTGCCTCCTGTAACTCTCTGCAAGTCCAGTCTCCTCCACACTTAAGTCAATCTTTAAGCCACCACCTTCCCCTGATGTGAATCTGCAGAAGTCTGTCTCCTGTGCCTGCGCCAGGGCTGAGCCTGCATGATGGGGCCTGTGCCAGTCTCAGCCCCACTCCTATTCACCTTTTTCCCCAGTTACTGCCGTCCCAGCCGCCCTCCCAATGACATACACATTTTAGATATTCCCTACAGATCATGTTGCTTTGGCTGATGTGGAGCCTTTCCCTGCCCTGTATCTTTGCCTTTTCACTTGCCCAACTCCTTCCAATTCCTTTCAAATGCAACCAGCATTCAAAAAGGAAGCATTACCCTCTTTGTCCCAAGATAGGTGCCCCCTCCCCCAAAAGCCTTCATAAGATCACTTATAATCAAGGAAATGCAAATCAAAACCACTATGAGATACCACCTCACACCTGTGAGGATGGCACACATTAAAAATACAGGCAACAACAAATGCTGGAAAGGATGTGGAGAAAAAGGAACTCTTCTACACTGCTGGTGGGAATGTGAACTGGTCCAACCACTATGGAAAGCTGTATGGCGATTCCTCAGACTG
>PVIJ01010458.1:0-60153 GCA_004024925.1 Scalopus aquaticus
GGCAAATTGCATGTGTTTATCTTCTTTCCATGCTGAATAGTACTCCACTGTGTATATGTACCACATCTTCTGGATCCAATCATCTATTTTTGGACATCTGGGTTGCTTCCATACCTTTGCTATTGTGAATAGTGCCGCAATGAACATACGGGTGCATGTATCCTTTCGGATTAGTGCTTTTGTGTCCTTTGGGTAAATTAACAAAAATTTATAAGGAACTCACACAACTCAACAAAAACAAAGCCAACAACCCAGTCAAAAAATGGGCAGAAGAGCTCAAAAGGCACTTTTCCAAAGAAGAAAAGCGGGTGGCCAACAGATACATGAAAAAATGCTCAACATCACTTATAATCAAGGAAATGCAAATCAAAACCACTATGAGATACCACCTCACACCTGAGAGGATGGCACACATTAAAAATACAGGCAACAATAAATGCTGGAAAGGATGTGGAGAAAAAGGAACTCTTCTACACTGCTGGTGGGAATGTGAACTGGTCCAGCCACTATGGAAAGCTGTATGGCGATTCCTCAAATTGCTAAACATGGAGCTCCCATAGGACCCAGCAATACCACTTTTGGGATTTACAATCTTAGCGTATTTGGTGAGCACCAATTACTCCTTTTACTTTATAAAAGACATCTGGAATCAGGCAGACCTAGGGTGGAATCCTAGCTTTGCCATTTAGAAATATAATTTCCACATCTATAAAAGTAGTATTAACTATTTATAGTATCAGAGAGATTAAATGATATTATACAAAATCAGATGCTTAAGCGAAATGACTGGCCTTGATTCATTCATTCAATAAATATTTGGGGCATCTGCCAAACATTATACTGGTGTTAAAAAATCAAAAACAAATGGAAAGCAGTATTAAAACTTACGTGAGCAGACAAAACCAATTTAACCATACAAGCAAAGCTTAATTTTGCTTATTTTGCAAGACTAACCTCTGGGATCATTTCTTACTTATGCCTTTGAAAATCATAAGCAAACTTAAACCGTTCCTAAGGTTGTGGTAACCAATGATGGATTCACTATCATTTAAGAAAATGATAACATTATAACCAGTCACTCTCAAAAATAAACTCACTGGCTCATTATATAAAGCTGCTTTATAACATTCATGCCTGAGTCTCATTCTGTTTTGTTTTGAGTGCTCCTGGTTTGTAAACTTTTTGGTGGGTGCATGATAAATTTTTCTAATTACCACTTTGGCGATACACTGATTTTACTTCTGTTATTTCTAAATTCTTGATGCTAGTATTTATACACTAAATAAGTCTGGTTTTTCTGTTGCCATTGTTACTAGAAAAAGTCTTTTGAGTTCCAACCAGGGAGCCCAACAATAGGCCCTCATTTTTTAGTCATCTCCAAATTCAGAAAAGTGTGTGGCAGACTTCGGAGTTCTCCAATATCCATTTTACTTATGTGGTAATGGAAGTCCTGGTTTTCAGCTGGGTATGTGATCTCATGGAGCACATGATATCATGGAATACAAACTACTGCCCACAGTATAGCAGCTAGAATGACTATAGGCCTAAGGTCTGAATACAGTGCTTTAGGAGGTAGCATCTTGTGGCAACTTACAGGAAACTTCCTCAAGAGACTGTGGGTATACATCCTCTGTCCACTTCATCCCTTCCTCTACTCAAGCCATAGAATATCAATTCCTTCTTGAACTGTGAAATCAAGGTCATGCATGGCAGAGAAACAAAGGAGGGTTCTCAAATCCCAACGCTGTGCACTATCATACCAGCCCTGTACTTCATATGGCAAATAAACTTTCCTCATAATTAATCCACTGTTAATTTGTATTTTCTGTCACTCTGTCTTAATCCTAATACAAAATACAAGCTAATTATGCTCCCAAAAAGCAAACGTCATGAAAAAGACTTCTTTTGAGTACCATCCCTACATCTTCATAAGAGAAAATAGCCACGCAGGAAACAGCAGTGTACAGGAGCAAGAGGACAGGCTTAGGGAGAGAGACCTGAGTTTTAGAATCAGTTCTTCCACTTCCTATGTGGAAGACCTCAATTTCCTGTCTATAAAATAGTAATCGGATCTAAACAGTGGCAAAATCAAATGAGAAGGGATCTATAAAAATACTTTATAAATTGTAAAATGTTATATAATAGCAGTATTACTTTATCAATTGTTCCTCTTCCCCATTCTTCCTTCAGAATTGGGACAGAAGGATGGGCTTCAGTACATAAGAAGCAGTACACAGAGACCCCAGAGATTCTGATTCTCATCAGCCCTAGCAGAGGAACCATGAATCTGCATTTTCAATACGCACCCCAAGGGGCACTGATGAAAGCAGTCTGTGGAATACAATTTAACAAACAGGTCCTACCTAGTCTTGTAATCCTGTGATCAAGTGTTCCAACTGTAGAAGACTGTGATGAAACATAAGGACAATTCCACAATGCAGTGCTAGCAACCACAGAGTAGGTTTCTCTATTGATTTGTGCAGATAAAGGAGAGTCCCAGAGCCCTTGGTGGCTTTTTCAGGTTTTAATGCGCTTCCTAAGCCATTGTTGTGGGGCAAGCCTGAAGGCTGGCAAGGCAGGAAGGCCAGGACGCCAGGAGGCTGCCAGGCCTCCCAGCCTCTGGCGCTTTTCTCTTTGGGCTCTCTCTGGCGTTCTCTCGTGTCCTCCTGCTTCCTAGCCCGTCCGTAGTTGCCATCCCTGTTTCTGAGTGACACTGCCCTTATATGCCTGGCCTCCAGGCTCAGGTGTGTACACTCACGCATGCCCACACCTATGTTCCAGGTGTCCACACTCAGGCATATGTGCTCCACACCCTTGCTCCCAAACACCTTCTATATTCAAGGCCACAGGTGACAGTCACAGAGAGCAATGTTATAAAAGCCTGACCATGTTCATTTACCCTACACAGTCTCTCCAGTGCCTAACTGAATGCCAAGTACCCTAAATAATGTAATAATATTTTGGTGAATTGATGAACTGAAGCAGAAAAAGAGAGTGAAACTGAGTCAACTTCCACTTCTGGCCAACATAAAGGGACAAGGATGGAGTTCACCCTCCTAGCTGAAAAAAACTAAAAAACTAAACCAATTACAGGAAACAACAGTTTTCAAGACACCACCTACCAGGTAGTAAAAGACAAGATTCCTGAGAAACAATAGGAAACAAGAGCCAAAGGAGGGGAGCCTTAATTTTGCCCCAGATGGAGAAAGTTGCCAGGCCACAGGGCAAGGAAGGGGAGCGCAGGCAGACCTGGTGACATGTTGCTGAGCTGCAAGTCCAGGGAGGTCAGTGTGGCTAGAGTTTACAAAAAAGAACACCAAAGAAAACACAGAGAACTCTGAACCCCAGAGACTCCTTAAATCCCCAGGGTACTGATCAGCACACATGCGTGCACAAACTACCAGAACTGGAGTGAAGAAGCACCTGAAAGGATTTAAAGGAACAAGGCTAAGACCTCACAGAGGGCCGGAACAGTGCCTCATAATTTGCAGGGCACTAGGTTTAGTACTTTAAAGAGATTTGCCTCAGGAATGGGGACAAAATTTAGCCCTAGATTAAAAATGTTGGTCTGGTTTCACCTGACAAACTTTAAAAGCAAGATGTGAAGAGAGCAAACTGTTTCCAAATTATTTATCGTAGGAAAAAAAAAGCTTAATAATACTTATAGGAATACAAAAATATCCTGTACCAGGCATGCAAAGAAGAACTACTAGTTTTAAAAATAATTTTCTTGCAGTTTTATCGAATCTTAAATTTTCCTTAAAAAAAAAAAACAACAATACAGTCATTTTTATCATTTTCACCCTGTGCATTAATCTCAAAATTCCTCATCCACATAATTCAACTGCTGTTCCCACGAAATAGTAACACTTCTAAGACAAATAGCATAGTGAATAAAAACACAACTAAATACTACTTCTAGAGACAGATAAACCAAAAACCTAAGTCTGAATTCCTCTCAAATTACTTCTGTGTCTGTGGGCAAGCCACTGAATTTCTCTGAATCTTATTTATTAATAAAATAGGTACAGTAATATTTGTTTAATAGGGCTGCTATGAGAAATATACCAAATTAAGCATAATAAATAACAGCAATCATTTCATAGTTATCATGTTATCCTAAGAAAAGTTACATTCAAATATTTACTGATCACTTATCACATCTAGATAACATGTAGGTACTAGGAAAACAAAGGAAAAAACACTATTAAAAGGATCCAAAGTGTATCTTATGTTGCATCCCCATTTGAAAGTTCCTTTCAGATACAAACTTCATATTCTATTTCTTAATTTCTAAGTAGGGCAATTATTTTAAGTTCTGCCTACAAAAATTAAAGGATGATTTTTTTTTTCTCTTTGAAAGGGAAAAAAAATAAGAAGTTGTCAGAGTCAACCAATTAGGACATGACTGAGAAATCCTTGGAATATGAAAAACACGGTAAAACTTTAATTTAAAAGCAACCTGCAATTAACATCCCCTTTCAAAATTATTCTCAAATTAGTAGACTAAATTATATCCAGACATAAAATACATAAAATGGACCAATCTGTTATAATGATAATCTTTTCAGAAAGGCTGGGCTAACAGATGTAAGGAATTAAAATCAAGTTCAAGTTTGTATTTCATTTGCTCATTCCACTTAAATGACAGATGGTTTAAAAATTAACCCTATTAATAAAACCTTTTGCATATGCATTATGAAACTGATTGCCTTGCCTCACACTCCTTAAATTCCTTTTTTTTTTTCACTTTACTATATGGCTCCCCAACGTATTCAAGGTCTAAATCCTTGCCTCTCAAAGTGTGGTTCTAGAATCAAAAGCATCAGCATCATCTGGAAGCTTGTTAAAACTACAGACTTGCATTCCCCACACCTGACCCACTGAGTCAGAATTTGCATTAAAAAAAAAAATTCCCAGGTGATTTCTGTGCACTTTGAAGTCTGAGTAGCATAGTTCTAAAACATTGATTTTCCTTCACTTTTTGTTTTTTACAGAGTTAAAAAAAGGTTATTTTGGTTTTTTTTGTTTTTTGCTTCCAAATTATGGCTCCAGATGCTGACTTTTAACAAGAAAAATTCAGGCAGATAAATCAAATCAATATACATATGTGTTAGATATTCTATGTATAATATTTATGTCTCAGCCTTCACCTTTCCTCATAGCTAGGACTTCAAGTCTTACTAGTTTTATACTATTCAAATTGTCTTTTGAGTTGACATTTTTTCCCTTAGCATGTGGCCACTGAAAGTACTCTGTGCAATTAAACTACTATATATTAAAAGTACCAGGATGTCAGTCTTCCCATAATTTCAGAAAAAAACTCAAAATAGTTTTAACCAGAGTTGAATTTGAAAGTTCCCTAGAGAAAAGAAAAGGCCAGAATGGCTCTACCCTCCATAATAATATATTTTTATGCTTTACCTAACACTTTTTTATACTGCAGGTACCATACATTTTTAAAATAAGAAATTCACACGGACTTAGTGCAGTTCTTTAGATGGATCATCTTCTATTATTACTATTACACAATAGTCACAGAGCACATAAAATAGAACAAATTTTGTTTTTTCTTTTGTTTTTCCAAAAAAAAAAAAAAATGACAGACCTAGGCTGAAACTGATCACAGCAGGCAGGACAGTTCAGCATGGATTCAAAGGAAGGTACAAATGTTCAGTTTTCAAAAGCACTGCAAAAGCTAACCTCATCTCTTGTCACTGTAGTGTGGCTTTATGCCAAACATTTGAAAACTTGAAAAAAAACAGTTCCTTATAAGCAATTATGAAGAGCTTTGCAAAGAGAACGGAGAAAAATTGTAATAACAATCTCCTTACATTGGTCATATGTCCATGGCTTCTGGGATGTAGGACAAGAATCTAAGGGCTACCCAGCTGCATCTGAGTCAATGCAGCCAATAAATATGCCTTAGGAGAAAGGGTTTAAAGGGTGTTAAGAGAAGCTACCAACAAATCTGCTCGGGAGTTTCAAAAATTAAATGTCCTCAAACATCCCAGTTTTTATTTTAAAAGATCATATTATAGATCAGTCATCCTTCTCTTTAATTCTTAATTCATTCCATATTGCATTTGCAGCCTATATAATTTCTCAGGATGCAGTGTTCCACAAGAGTATAACTAGGTATTTAAAGCCTTTTTTTATGGTCTTCAGTATACTGATGTCAAATTTTAAGTAGTGTCCCTAGCTATAATAATCTAGAATTTGGTGAACAATTCATCATGACCCATTGTACTCACATTCAGTAAAGTCTTGGAATTGTGCACTTTGGCTCCACTTCCTCAGCTACCAGTCACTCTCCAGCCCTCTCCTATCTGGTTCCCATCCTATTCACTCCACTAAAAATTTTCTTGGTTTACTTTTCTTGGTCCTCCATGTTGCTAAATCCAACAGACACCCCTTTGTTGTCATTTTTCTTCACTTTGCAGCATCATCAGTAACAAATTGTTTTCTCCTTCTTGAAATAACTTTCTGTAGCTTTGATGGAACCTTCTTTCTCCAGAGTGCCTCTCAACTTTCTATCCATTGCCAATCTTCTTTAGAGACTCTGTCTCCTCTACCTGACCTACAAATGTTAGACTATCTTGGGGCCTGGAATCTCACGTAATCACATTACTTTAAATCTCACCTTCTTGCTGATGACACACTGAGATGCTGATAACACATATCTACAGCCCAAATCTTTCTTCTGAGTCTAGACCAGTGTATCCAATTACCTATTCAACATTTCCATGTGAATACTTCAGAAACATAAACAAACTCAATACTTCCAAAACCGAAGTCTTGGATCTTTCCCTCATTGTTTCTCCAACATTTCCCATTCCCCAACCATCAAACCAGTTGTTTCTGCTAGAATCTCAGACGCTCCTTGCTCTCACCACTCATATTCAAAGTTTCCCTTTTGTTCTCTAAGCTATTTCCAGTTTCTCCTTCTCTACTGCCATCCCTGCCTCCCCACCTTCTGTTTTTAAGTCATAACCTCTTACCTAGCACATTGTAATAATGTTCCAAGTGACTATTTTATTTTAATCTACTCCTTTTCCCTTCCAGTTCTGTCTCCACACTTTAGCCAGAGTGAACTTTCAAAGGTGAAACCTCCTCAGTAAAACCCGTCAATGGCTTGCTGGTGGTTTTAGGATAATGTTCACAAGGCACCTGCCTATCTCTCCAAACAACCTCATCTCATTCCCCTTGTTCTCTCAGTACTAGCCTTATCCTTCTTTTCTTCTCTATACATCACTTATGTTGAGGTTTTTCTAAGTAACCCACCTGGAATATTTCTTCTCTTTCTTCTACTTTCCTCCTAACCACTACTGCCCAAACCACACCAAAACACAGAGGCACATACATCCAATAGTCGAATCAGACCAAAAGGAACTGACAAGTCATGGTATTAAAAATAATAGCAGGACAAAAACAACAACATAATAATAATGGCAAACACTTACATAATTTTATATAGGCACTATTTTAGGTCACCTATATACATTAACTTAGTCAATGTTCATAGCAATCATATTAAGTAGGTATTATTACATCTCTTTGTAAGATAAAGTGAATAAAATACAGATAGAAGATAACCAAGGTCACAGAAATCCAGCGGTAAAGCTAGGGTTCAAATTTAGTACTTCCGTGTGTTTGCCTTGATGCCTGCGAGCCTAACAATCGGTTATCACGCAATCGCCTTTCCACAGGAGGGATGTGCAAGTGATTTACATAATTATGTTGTTATGTGGATACATACAATGTCTTCCACCAGACTAAAACCATAAATGTGGGGAGGGACCACTTACAACTGTTCACTGATACATCCCCAGCACACCTGGATAACTGATGCTCTGTAAATATTCGCTTGATATAGGAATGGTTACTATTCGCTGCATAATTACTTTGATAATGTTCTGGGTTCCAATCGTGCCTTATATTACTACATATGTTTCCTATGCTGCTGTCGCCAGCTCTGCCCTCACCATGCCTGTCAGTGTCCATGTCCTCTCCTTTGTTCATGTGCACCGAAAGCGCTGGCCGAAGACTTCCCTCCCTGGTGGGCAGAAGAGGGCCCTTGCTCTCTTTGCCCTCAGGCCTCACCTTCCAAGTCGGGGAAGAGGCTGCCCCAGCTCCCTGACCTGGCCTAGGCGGCTCTCCGGTGCCCGAGGGCATGAAGCGTCCATACCGCTGCAGCGGCCACTGCGCAGCAGCTCCTTCCGCGACCCCCAGAAGCACCTGCTCCTTTCCCGCCTCCGCCATGTTGGGCGTCTCGACGTGTGTCGCTCTGAGCAGCGACCAATTGGTGCTGGTCACCAATCAGGAAGCGAGTAGGCATAGGCCCGCCCTCCCCCGGAATGGAAGCCAATCAGAAGCCCCAAGACTTCTGCTGGGCCTCGGGCATTGTTCTTGGCCTTGGGCGCCTTTGCTTCCTCAAGGGTAAAGCCAGGAAAGTAACTTACACCTTGAAGTGGGACAGTGACACTAATAAATGGTAGTTGTTCTGGAATCTGCAGTCTTCTGCCCTCCCCCTCCCCCCTCAAACATCCCATGTCTTTTTGGCGTATCTCTGACAGCAGCATTTCCCGAAACTGACCGTTGCTGACAGACACGAGAAGTAGGCCAGCTCTTGGAGGCTGCTTGGACAAGTGTATGGGCTTCCTTACAACAGCCTTTCATATGACAATGATCCTCCCCACCTCAAACCCACAACACGTCCCCAGTTTCACTTACCATTCAGAAAATCGGGTTATTTCCTCTTTATCCCTGCTGCTCCCCTATACATACTTCCTTCAGATCCTCGGGTTCTCTCCAAAATAGATGTGCAAGTGGGTGAGGGACTGCCCGCAATAAAAGGTGTGCCTCAATCAAACAGCAGGTGCAACTGAAGGACAGGTCTGTATGATTTATAGTCGACAAAACACTTCTACATCTGGTATTTCATTTGTCCTCCCAACAACCTTGCCGGTAATTAAAGAAGCAAAGCAGAGATTATTACCCCCATTGAATAGGTGCAGGCAAGATAGAGTCCAAACAGTAGAAGTATAAAACTGGACTCCCCAGCTCTCCATGTGCCCATCCAGCTTGTAAAGAATTTCGTACTCACACAATCAGTATGCAAAATCAAGTCAAAAGCAAAGTTTACAGAGGATGGAAGCAATGTTAACCAAACACAGTAGTTACAGTACAAACAATTTTTTAAAACTATGCATGTCAAAGGCTATTAAATGTATAGACAATGGCTGGAGGTGGTAATTTACTCACTCTTGAAAGAACTGATGAAATATCTTTAGTGTGAAGTCACATGTTACCACAAGGGTTACAGAAATGGGAAAGACATGCACATAGCTTTTTAGAACCTCAGAATCTAATGAAGACAAAGAGAAGTGGAAAATACCCATGATACCTGACTCTGCCACATGGAAGTTACAAACCATGCATGCTCTAAAGGCTCAGATGAGGTGATAATCTGCCAGCAGGAATGGCAATGGCATTTCACTCCAAACCTGAAGGGTGAGATTAAGTTTCACAAGGGAAGATGGAGGAAACTGATATTGCATGTGGATGGGAAGCTGAGGAGCAAAGTTGCAGAAATGAGGTTAATGACATAAGTAGCTAGAATGCAAAGTAGTTTTTAAGGAAGATGAGGGCACAAAGGTGAGGTGGGCAGGAGAACACTGAAAAGCAGTTAAGAAGAGTGAATTTTACTTTGTAGGTGGTAAGGAGTGTGGAAAATTTGCACAGGGCAATGACATATCATAATGGTGGTCCAGGCAGACTAATCTTTCAGGAACATATAGAATAAATTGTATTAAGGCAAAGAATATCCATTACTTATGTTTCATTATTCCAGTAGAGTTTGCTGAAGAGGTCAGATTTCAGAAACTACTTCTAAAGGTCTTTAAATGACACAGCAACACAGCATTTAATATTGTAGTAAAATGGTTAGATATGTGGTTTGAATCCCAGTTCTGCCCCGTGCCAGCTGTGTAACCTTGGGGAAGTAACTTAACCTCTGTGTAAAATAGGGGTAAACATGACTTACTTATGGAGGGTAAAATAGATAGCATGTGGGAAAATACTTGGCAAATTACAAAAGGAATCTACATGTCTGGTACTTCCTATTTCCAGAGTTAAATTGACTTTCTATGGGCTCCCTACAGGCAGGGAAGATGGTAATGGGAGCCTGACATTTGGTCTCAGAGGCACTCACCTTCCAGGTCCAGGGCTGCTGATGCTGTCAGACACCCTTCACAGGAGCAGATGGTGCTCACAGTTGGGACCCTGTCAGTGCCCAAGGACACCCAGGGCCCTGCTGGGTTCCCACCTGCAAGCTCCCTTCCTAGACAATGCACCTGTGCCGAGCTTCTGGGGCCACCAGTACCTGCCAAGAACAGATCATGTCTGCAAAAGAAGAGATGATAAATCCACAGCTCCATGGACAGAGCTCTTCAAAAATTATAATATTAACAAATGTGACTTGACAATACAATACAAGAGTTCCCAGGTGCTGCATTGGGTTATAAAGATACAGTAGAGAACAAAACAGATGTGGTTTCTGCCCCCTGAAGCTTATAGTCTAGTGGGGGAGGGGGAGGCACAGAACACTGAACAAATTACTGCATATTTTAATGGTCATCTTTAAAAGATAAAGTTGTTTTATGTATATATATATGTACATGTATATGTATATATATATGTTTTTATATATATGGTGATATATAAATATATCTTTAAAAGATAAAGTTGTGTTTTATATATATATATATAAAGATGGCCATCTTTAAAAGATAGCTGTTTTATATAAATACTTGTTTTATATGTATATATATACAAAAGTTGTTATATATATAAAGTTGTGTGTGTGTATATATATATATATATATATATATATATATATACACACACACAGCATTGTTCAATAAAAAGAATAGATTGTGCAATTTGGTGAGTTTTGATACCCATGAATACATTCATGTAACCATTATCCAAATCTATTCCAAAAACTCTAAGTTCCCTTGTGAGCATCTCTTTCTAGTCAATCACCAAATCCTGAGGACAATCATTAAATCTGGGTTTTGTCATCATAGCTTAGCTTTCCTATACCTGGACTTCATATATACGAAACACTCGGAATATCCTCTTTTAAATTTTCATCTTTTGCCCAGTATAGTTTTGTCTTTTAACTCCATCCATGTTGTTGAATCAATAGTTTATTGTTTTTTAGTGCTAAATAGCATCTTATTATGTAATTATATCGGAATCTGTTATTCACCTATTAATATACATTTTGATTGTTTTCCATTTTTTAAGTTGTAATGAACACTTTTTACACAAATCTTTTTTTTTTTTTGGTAGCTATGTGCTGTTATTTATTTCCAGTGTATACCTGAGTTAAATTGCTTGGTTCTAGAGAGAGATATCTTCAACTTTATAAAAGTACTGCCAAGAATTCTCCACAGTGGTTGTACCATTTTGCCCTCCTACCACCAGAACATGAAAATTTCAGTTGTCCTTGTTGAAATTTGTATTGTCAAGTCTTTTTAGTTTTAGCAACTCTAGGGCTATGAAGTAGTTTTAATTTGCATTTCCGTGATAACATAGGATGTTTAGTCACATTTCAAATGGTTTACTGGACATTTATATGTCTTACTTTATGAAGTATCCAAATTTTTTGCCACTTTAGGCAAAAGCTATTCTTTATATATTCTGAATAGAAGTCTTAAATCATGTATATATATTGAAAATATTTTTCCTCATCTACCACTTAACAATGCTTTTCAAAAAGTGGAAGTATTCAATTCTGAATGAAGTACAATTTATTGTTTTTGCAGGTATCCTTTTTAGTGCTTTTTGTGTGCTACCTAAGAAATTTTTGCCTACCCTAGGTTGTGCACATATTCTCCTTTATTTTCGTCTAGAAAGTTTATGGTTCAACTTTTACATTTAGGCTTATGATCCTTCTTGCATGAAATTGTTTGTGTTAAGTGAGGTAGGAATTAAGGTTCATTTTTCCTCCTTTAGTCTTTACATAAGGAACAGCCCTCAACCAATGACTGATGGAAATTGGCATATAAATACCCCCAACTGCCTCACTCCTTGAGTGGGATAATGCTGAGATTTGTGTAGTGCTCTGTCTCCCAGAATTCATCCATGGGGTAAGACTCCAGTTACCCCAGGAGTAACTTGCTCGGTAAAGATTCTTTTTTGGCCAGTTTCTCTTCTCTGTCTTTCCACCACCAGTGTTTCCTCAGATCACTTCTCAAGTAAATTACTTGCTCTTGAATCTTTGTCCCAGGGCCTGCTTCTGGGGAACCCAAACTAAGAGTAACAAAAAAGGCATACTCTCCCCTGCCCTCTTGTACTTAGCTATAATATCATACACAAGATGGTGGTGTGATAAGCATTAGAAGGGAGGAGATTCATTCTTTCATCCTAGCACATCCTCTAGCAGCAGTAAAATAGCAGCATTTGTGGTCAGAATTAATGACTGATAAGTGACTATGAGATAAAACATCCCCCTCTGAGGAAATGAATACTAGTTGACAGAAACCCAGCCCCTAATATTAAAAAAATGGTCATCCACTTCACTGAGCATCTTTTGATCCCAAATCCTTTTACCATGTAACCCCATTTTGCAGGTGGCATAGATGACAGAGAGATGCTGAGTATGTGAGTACTACGCATCATTGTTGGAGGCAAGCTGCAGGACTTCTTTTGGAGTCATAGTAAATGGTGTTGAAAGCAAAACAGGGACCCCATAAATCCCCTCTCCCTAGGGTGCTGCGCCAGCTAAGGTAATGATGGCTTTGGTTTCCTGGTGTCTCCTGGATGGTAAAGAATTATGCACTCTTACTCTGCCTGTCCTGTCCCACAATAAGAGTGCTAGGGACCACATAGGACAACTGAGAACTTTGGGGCACTGTTGGTGGTTGTGGGGGTTTCCCAGAAAAGCCCTGTTTGCATCAGTAAAGCCAGATGAGGTGTCTCCATGATGTCTGACCTGGGGATGCTGTGTAAGGAGGGGGTGTTTCCATGGAAATTTACACTCACTGCTAGAAAGCAATTATTTTCAAGCTTCTGCTCTGTATCTTTCATGGGCAAAAACTACCCCATGTCAGGTAATTGAAAGGATTTTGGTGTTACAACAGACAATCTCAGGCTGTCCGCAGGCAACTGATCATTGGCACACCATGATGAGAGACTAACACTGACTTATCCCATTCATTAAAAGCACAGAGAATAATAAGTGAATAAAAATTTTTTTTGCCAGCTGGTAAGTTGGGAGACACATTTCACAAAGCTGAATTAAAATCAGAAATAGGAATGTAAAGCAAACCCTGAAGAAAGACTGTGAACTCACACCTTGAAGTAAAAGGCTGTATTTTACTTACAGTTTTTTCCAGCACATGATAGGCTCTCGTTTTTTTTTTTATGAAAGTATTTCACAATTTAATATGGAAGAGTGAAAGAGATAATTTAAAAACCACTTTGAGAGTATAAAGGGCTGACATGGGAGAAATGGTTGAGAACTCTTTCCTCTCCTTGTCGCCACCCAGATTGGAACAAGAAGAAACATCTTCAGCCATATCACAAGGAACTGGAGTTCAAATTAAGGAAGAAATGTACACATTTCAAAATCTTTCACGTGATAGCTGATATATTTGGGAAATGTATAACCGTGACCCTACAAATACTTAACCAAATATATAAGCGGCACAGGAAGACCCCCCCCCCCCTTGAATTCCCGGATCCCATCATTTTACTGCCTTGTTCATCCCATCATTTGTTGCCTTAGCCAGGAGAAGTCATTGAACCCACCTCTGTAGAGTGAGACTGCTATATTCGCAATTTACACCTCAGAGGACAGATGAAAGCATCGTAAAGAAAATGCTTTGTGCTAGAGAGTGACTCAGCAAAAGCAGCTTTGAGCTCAGTTGTTGGGAATATTTTGAATAACAGAGGCTGCGGTCTCTGTGACTGCACCCGCAGCATGTGCTCAGTTCCACTGGCTGAAGCTGGGAGGTCAAATGTCTAACAGGGCCCCAGGGAAGGGTCAAGGCTGCATGGGGCGGATTCCTCACACCAGAGGCTTCAGCACCCTGTCTGGTGCTTCAGAATGAAAATCCTTCCCCCAGGGGATAATTCTAACAATAAATTGAGAAAACTAGAGAAAGAACTTTTTTTTTTTTGAGGGGCCATGTGAGTTCAACTAATTTATTCAGTAAGTATTTGTTGGGCTTACTCTGTGCCAGACACTAACCAAGGTAACAGAAAAACAAATATGAACAGAACATCTCTCATTTCTTGAAAATGCTTATAATCTGGTAGAGGGACAGACACAAAGACAAGCAATTTGCAAAGGAATGCAAAAGAACTCAATAAAGATACTAACCTGATATTGTGTTGGTGCACAAAAAAAGTGAAACATTCAAACGGGAGCAGTCTTGGGAAGATGTGCAGGAGGGTAGGGACTCCTTTATTGTTTTATAGTAGAATTCACATAACATAAAATTCACTATTTTAACCATTTAAAAATGTATAGTCAGTGGTATTTAGTTTATTTACAATGTTGTGCAACCAAACCATTATTTAATTCTGAAACATTTTCATCACTCTAAAAGGAAACCCATTTCCATTAGCTATCACATCCCATTTCCTCCCCATCTGCTATCTGTCTTTAGATTTGCCTCTTCCGGATATTTCATATTAATGGAATCATATAGTATGTGGCATTTTGTGTTTGGAATCTTTACTTACCATAATGTTTTCCAGGTTCATCCATGTAATAGCATGTACCGGCACTTCATTCTTTTAATGCATGGCTAGTATTCCCCATACTATTAGTATATCATATTTTGTTTACCCATTCATCAGGTGATATATATTTGGGTTGTCTCCACCTGGGCGGAGACTCTTGAACAAAGCTTTATTTATTTTAGAATAAAAATGGTTTTGCTCTCCTCTGAAAGCACAAAGCAAGAGTTCTGGGTAGCATAGTTTAAATTTACTCCTCAACAATTTCTCCCATCTTTAGACAGCCATGATAGAGCAAATATAAGAAGATGTAACCAAAGAGAGATAGTTGGGATCAAAGACAAGAGCAGCATCTCTGTGACCAGAAATCTGCATGGATGAAGACGGGCATACTGACTCAGACAGTGGTGGCAGAACAACTCCAGCAGAGAAGAAGGAACCAATTAGCTCCACCAAGGCACAGAATAGAGTAAGCACCCCCGAATGAAGTCAAGAGCTGAAGTGCGGTGACTATCCTTTGAAAGATTGCTGCCTTACTACTTCATCCAACTGTATCCAGGAAGGCAGAAGACACCTAAGAAGGCAGGGGGACAGACACAGTCTCACGAGCCAAGCCTTCTGGAAGCTCTAAGATTAGATATCCCCCACTGTTGTGCAAGGAAGGTATACTGAAATGCTCCTGTAAGACCTGGTTCTGCAAAGAAGAGACATTGAGTGAGGGAGGGGGAGGATAAGGGCTCAAAATGGGGAGGAAAAGAACACAAGGGACTATGGTGATGGTTCATGAGTGAATCGGTGGTAGGTAATCTATGGGGAATACACAATAATGTAAAAGATATGAATAATAATTAAAAAATATATATTTAAAACAAAACAAACAAACAAAAAGACCTGGTTCTGGCGTAGGGCCTGAGGGGGAGGGGAAAGCACAGCCCATCCAACCCACTCCTAGAATGTAAGGGAAAGATGAAGAAGCAGAAAGCTTCCCACTTAGACTTATCTTGAATCAAAAATCTAAAGCATGGAAGGAAATATAATTCTAGGAAAGACAATAAAGTCAGCAATAGGATTACAAATTGACTTGTGACAAAATGGTACCAAACAGTCTGACAAAAAGTGCTTTAAAATAATTATCCTTTTCATAGTCCAGGTGAAGCCACATGTTTTGAATGTTTTGGTGGTAGTTTCACTGTTTAAAATAATCCCCACGACCAATACAGAAGTATGTCTAGTGTCCCTAAGTTTCCAAAGGCTGTGATACACCTTATGGGAAAAAAAATGGTGTGTTGGATAAGCTTCATTTGATCATGAGTTATAGTGTTGTTGGCCATGAGTTACATGCTAGTGAAGCAATAATATTTTTTAATAAGATTGAAATATAATACAAGGTTATGGATTGATTGGTTGACAAAAATATTAAAAATATTATAATCAGAGGCTAGCAGGAAACTGTCTATTTCCCCTAGAAAGAATAGCTCAATATTCGCTAATTCAGTGTTTTGAAATATGTATTTATTTAAACAATAAATATACTTTTGATATAATTAACTTAATAGCAACCAAAAGAGTTTATACTGCCAGATTTGCACTAAGATGAGGATGAGAGGTATGTTGAATGATAGTACAGAAATTTGTTTACAGTGTAGAGAAGGATAATCAATCTCTGCTACAATCTAGAAGCCCCTGCAGGGAGGCTTCAGGCTCTCTCCAGCCTCCTTTCCAGCAGGCTCTGTTTATCACCAGGCTTAGGCTGGGGCACCAGTTGAATGCCTTCTTTTTGGGGGTGACCTGTTTCACCTGTAGTCTTGATGCTTACTCTCCGACTGTATACATCCCACTGCCTGATCCCACAGGGATTCTCAGGAGGGCCAGGGTCAGTGGAGGCACTAGTGCATCTGGACAGGTTAGCCTCCCTGGCACGAGAGCAGGAAAGGATAAAGAGACGCTGTGAGTGGCAATTAGAAACTCAGAGAAGGTGGGTCAAGAGGCAATCGGGGCCTCCCTGGTGGCGCAACGGGTTAAGTCTCAGTCTATGAAGCTATCCGAAGCCATTGCAGCATGAGTTCGATCCCTGGCCAGAGAGATTCCCACATGGTGAAGCAGACCTCTCCTGCCTTGCCCGCTGCTCCCCTCAGCAGTGTACTTCAGTCAATCTGCCTGATCTGCTCCCCCCTCTGTCTCTGGTGAATCCTCTCACCACCCCACACCTGTGGTCTACAACCAGCTTGTATGCATAAATAAATAAATCTTTTAAAAAAAAAAAAAGAGGTGGGGGCCTCCCTGGTGGCGCAGCGGTTAAGCGCTGAGCGGTGCAGCTGTCAGCAGCGGCAGTGGCGATTGAGTTCGAGGCCCAGCCGGGGAGAATTCCACATGGTGCTGCAGACCTCTCCTGCCTTGCCCACTGCTCCCCTCAGCAGTGTATTTCTGATCTGCCTGTTCTGCTCCCCGCTCTGTCTCTGGTGAACCCTCTCGCCGCCCCACACCTCTGGTCTGTACCCCAGCTTGAAAAAAAAATTTAAAAAAAAGAGGGGGAAGGAGTTATCAATATATGTTAAAAAGAAATATGAATGAACATGAAATATGAATACAGAATTGAGGCTTCCAGATAGTAGGTGTGGGGAGTATGTGGAGAGGGACCCAAGGGACTCTGATGGAGATCTATGAGTGCTTTGGTGTGTGCACGTTGTGGTCACATACATACCAAAAGGTGTGAACTTGTACCCCTAAGTTATAAACAATATTGATAATAAACATTACTCCAAATAAAAATAATTTAATTGAAAGTTTAAAAAAACTGTAGAAAAATTTGACTATTGACTGTAAAAATACTTTTTGTTTTAAAAATGTAAAGTGGCACATCCAAAGAATTGTAATAAGATGGAATATGTTATGTGTTCAAAGAGTAAATTATGCCTATGTCTGAAGGTAGGGTTGAAATATTTAGTTTCTCTGCTGTCAGTTTCTCTCTTTAGTTTTATTATGAGTTCTTAAGTTTTGTTAGAAAAGTAAGGAGTTCAGTGTGTATTTGTTAAAAAAATTAAAGAAGCTCCTGAAATATAGAAGCACAATCTATAGATTCCACATAAGTAGATTAAAAAAAAGGGGGATTGGGATAAAGATAAGTCTATCAACAGAAAGAAAGAATAAAGAAAATGTGACAAACAGAAATTATGCATTTGTTGGTATTAAATTTCAAATATATACATATTCACAAAAATATAAACAGATTATACTCGCCTATTAAGAACATAAACTGTTGGATTGGATTTGATTTTTAAAATTGAGCTACATGCTAGAACTTATTATATTATATAAAATTTAAGTTATAAAGTATCAACAGAAGAATCAATTAGACTAAAAATCATTCAAATTGTCAAATGAAAACACCACACACAGGTATACTCACACATCCCAGAAATGTAATAATAAATTATAAAGTGGAGTATCAATATAGTGAACTATTAAAAAAGAAGAATTAAAATAACTTAAAAGACCAAAGTTATCATCATATTAATAGATATAGATATCAGCTCACCTGGGGGGAAAAAAGACTATAACCAGAAAGTGAAGTGGAAGCTGGGTCTCAACAAGTTTCCAAAGAGAAAATCGCATGACGAAGGGCACCTGAAGGAGTAGGGCACAGAAGGTGCAGCCTGGAGCATACCAGGGGATGATACAGCTGAGAGGAAAGCCAACACGCCCACAGAGATGACATGTATCCCCAGAGGGCAGGAGTTAGATGCATACTGAAAACAGATGGGTTAATTGAAAGTCTATGAGTGAAACACCTTCTTACAACTTGAACACAGGACACCTAGCCACAGGGCCTCTCTCTCCAAGTAGAGAGAGTTGCTTTAGGGGTAATATTAAGTTGTTTATTTGAGATTTTTCTTGCTTCCTAACATGGGCCTGTATAGCAATTATCTTCACTCTTAAAAGTCCAATGTCAACCCTCAACCTCTAGGTTATGTTTGAGCATAATGCAGAACAGAGTAAGGATTATAACTGAGAGAGCGCCATAAGTCAGGAATTGCATTCTCTTTGCTGCTTCAGGTTTGGAACCTTACTCTGGGGTACTGTTTTAAGGTCCAGGTGCTTAAGCTCTGGTTAGTAAGAGCAGTCAGCTATTGTCTCAGTTTTGGCTCTAAGTGACGTTAAGGTGGGACTTTCAAATATTGCAAACTCAGACTGCAAATTGTAGCCTCTTCTATGAGGACACACAGGTGATCTAACCTGGCTCTCCCTACTGATTGGGGCTTCTACTGTTTGGGGCCTCAGGTGCAAGCTGGTAATTGTTCCTCTCCATCCCTATTCCTGGGGTTCTCCAGTAGTGTGCTCTCTGTCTTGCATGCCAACGCTGTGCAACCTAATCTCCAAAGTACTAATGTGTGTGCCCCTGAGTCGACAATGCAGAGCAATTGCCCCTTCCTCCCACGAGTTATAGTGCCCCAGTATCACTGAGAACACAGGTTAATTATAGCCGTTTCGACCCCCTTAACTGGATCATTTCTTCTGATAAATATGGTAGCCCCCTGGCTCCCATTTATCTTTCAGAGGTGTTGATTTTGTTCTGCAGCAATTTGGTTGTGAATCTGTGCAGGAGGCAAGCCTTGGTTTTTCACCCTGTCACCATCTTGCAGGATTCTCTGTGTCTGTTTTTGCCAATAACACAGAGTTCCATTATTGTTTAGATATCCATTTCCTTGATCATTAATGAAATTAAGCATCTCTTCATAGGCCACGTGCATTTTGTTTTTCCTTTTGTGTGAATTGCTTGTTCATATCCTTTGCCCATTTTCTATTAGGATTATTTGTCTTGTTGTTCTTGATTTGTAGCAGTTCTTCATACATTCTAGATAGTAATTTTAATCACTTAATTATATTTTGAATATATCTCCTAATATTTTACTTGTCTTCTAATTTTGCCTACAATAGTAAGTTTTATTGCAATCAAATCTTTTTCCTTTGTTGTTTGTAATTTTTTATGTCTTGTTTAAGAAATTCTTCTCAAGGATGCTCACAATGATATTTATTTTCTCTGCTGGTAGTTGTACAGTTCGGTTTCACATTTAGGTTTTTAATACGTCTGGAATTTATTTTCATGCATGGGGTGAGGAATTAGAGGTTTTTTTAGACTAACAAGCATTTATAAGAAGGTTTTCTTTGCTTTAAAAATGTTTTTTTTTTTGTGGAGACATTTTGGCATTTGCATAATGCACATTTGTCGGAGTTAGAAATGGCAGAAAGGTAGAAAAGCAGAGGGGAAACATGATGAAACCAAGACGGTAGAGGAATTTTACATTTCATTCTACTGTGAACTGAGACTTTGTTTGAGCAAAGCAATCACATAAAATCACTTTGAAAAAGCTTACAGCGGATGTCAATTGTTTACAGTTTCTGCACAGATTCAAGAATATTATTAGTGAATAATAATAGCTTCACCCCAATAGCTAAATAATTAGTTTTCAGGAAAACTGAAAACTATGAGGAGAGAAAAAAAGTAGCATCAGTCTCAACCAAACACACTGAAGACACGAGGTATGCAGCAAGAGAATTACATTTCAAAAACCAAGCTAAAGGCTTTGGGGATTTTCTGCTATTTTGGAATAACTACTCACCTTCTATTCACTCACTCATTCATTCATTCCATTCAGCATGCAATGAGTGCCTATTCCGATCCAAGGACTATCCTAGGTGCATAAGAGCTGCAGAGGTGAATACATCCTTCTCCTTGCCTTCAAAAAGAAAATAGATCCCTTCTAAAGGAAAAGAGAAACATATAAGGAAATAAATTTCCATGCTATGTTGTGAACATAGCAAAAGCAGTTACTGGACACCATGAAAATTTAGCACAGAGCAAGGAGGAATGAAGTGTTTAGACTGGAGAGGAGGAGGAGGTCAGAGAGATGTTCCTGGAGAAGCTAACAGTAAGGACTGTTAAAGGGCGAAAGGAGTCACTAGGTAAGCAAAGGGTGAACATGAGACATCTGCAGAACATGCCCATAGAAGGAACAGCAAAAGCAGAAGTGCAAGAGGTCATTGTGCCTCTGGGTAGAAGGGGAGAAAATGTCACAGAAGCAGCTATTTCTCCCACTTTTCTGTTTCTTCTCTTCATTTTAAATGGTCTTATTTCTAAAGAAAAGGCAATTTAAGCAAAGAAAACAAACATGGAATGAAATGTACCTCTTTTGAATGTATGTAGATTCCTTTCATTTATCTAACTTATTTTGCTTAAGCAAATACTGGGTCTGGGTATTAGAGGTACACAAAGAACTTTTGTGAAAAAATGGGCATTTTGTACACTAAAACTAATATAGTGTTACCTGCCAACCATATCTTAATTAAAAAAAATAGCAGACAGAAAATAGGTCCTCCAAAGAAATGCTGTACCTAAGGCCTTCATGTAACCCAATTTTGCCTGGGAGAATCAGGGATAGAGACTCAGGAAGAAGTCCTTGAATTGAAACTTTACAGTAAATAAAAAACTTGCCAGGCAGACAAGTAGGTAAAGGACCATTCTGGGTGGAGGCTACAGCATATTGTGCTAGAAATGTGATCATAAAGCCTCTTCCATCTGCAAGCCTTGTCCATAGCACTTACCTCAGGGAAGAGAAAGACAGTGGCCACTGACTGGATTAGAGGTGGTTTCCTGAAGGGTAGACAGTGTCCTGTGGAGTTACTGGGCACAGATATATTTACCCAAATAAAAGACATTGGAAACTAAATCTATTGTAGTCTATCAGAGCAGATCCCTCAAACACTTAGAGAATGCCAATCAGAATGCCCAGCCAGGATGCCCAGAAGGATGATGAAGCCAGTGCTCAGAGAAAAGAGGAGACCTGGATAGAGTAGCTGGTGCCTAGAGCCCCTTTGGGTCCCAGATAGCTCTTGGGTCCAGGGGACACATATCTTTACAATAGAACTCCTTCCTTTCTCAAGTAGCCTCATGACTCCCATCTTGCCACCAAGCCCTACACACCTGCCCACACGCATATACAGTGTACAAAATAAAGGAGAGTTGATTAGCATAACATCCATGCAACTTATAGAAAGGGTAACTCAGGGTGAGATATAAAGAGTTAACATTTGCTGATTGCTTACTATGTACCAGAAGGTATTTTAAGTGCTTCACAACTATAAAGTAATTTAATCCTTAAAAGAACCACATGAAGCAATAGTGGCCCCATTTTATCAAAAAGGAAGTGCAGGCACAGAGAGGTAAAACAATGTGCCCACGTTTGTTCAGATAGTAAGTGGGAAAGGATTTGAGTGCAGACATTTCCTGGAGTCCTGTTGTCACGCTGTTTCTATGGAATTAAGAGGTAGGCAGGGGACAGTTCACAAAAGACTTTGGATGCCTTGCTAAGACATCTTCATGATTCAACACAGCAGTTCTGCATTTATCTGCTTTACATATTGTACTTCTGTCTGAAGATTTCATTTAGATATGGGGTCTGCATCTACAATTGCTTTAGGCAATGGCAATGACTGAAGAATTTTGATCTAAAGGGTGATGTTGTCTGAAGAGGCAGTGGTGGCAGTGGAGAATGAATTTGGTGCTTTCTGTGACCAGAGGCAGGCTGTTACAATGGTCCAGATGAGAAATGAAGAGGTTTGATGCAGAGCAATGTAGTAGGGAAGGGAAACAGAAATGGGTGTAGGATATATTTTGGAAGAGAAATTATACTGGGACTAAAGAAATTCATTGAATATGGAGGAAGAGATTAGGGCGTGGGACCTCCATGCTTGTGTAGGCTCAAAGGCACACGGCATACACATGTGTGTTTACTTGCATGCACATACTATACACAGAAGAACATTATTAATTCTGGGACGGTACATGTGACCACATCTGCAAATCTCCCTTTCTCTTCTTACTCTCTGTCAGAATCCTGATCTGAATTAGGATGTTGTTCCATTTATCTGTTACTGATAGATCTGTATATCTATATATCTGTCTGTTTGCCTATCTGCCTGCAGTCTGTCTGTCTGCCTATCTATGTGGTTCTCAGTCTGTACTATGCCATCCCTCCATGAGGGAAATTGCAAAGGTAAGTTTAGTTGTTACATGACTTGGGTCTGCTATTGACCTGTATTATAGCCCAGGCACCAGAGCAGCTAAAAAGTTGATTTGTAGTAAAAAGTTGATTTGCCCCAAATACCAAAAACACTGCCTCTGAGAAATACTGGAAGAAGTTTGTGGTCAAAGAACTCTGCATTTGAAACTCAGCAACTCCTTTACTGCATAGGACAAGCTAGTGTTTTTGAGCCCCCCTTTCTTCTCCTCTGATGGGAATCTATTGATATAACCACCTCCTATTCCTAGGGTGGTTGTTTTGTTTTTGTTTTCTTGAGGATTCAGCAAGGTAGCACAGTGCCTGACATATATGGAGTTCTTGGTAAGAATAGTTTCCTTTCCTTGTTTAGTATCACAGTGCTTTTCTCGGCTTCCTTTTATGGGTCATGAACTAGTGTGCTAATTTCCAAGAAGCAAATGTAGCTCCTTCTCATAATCCTGGGTGCAGAGCAGGTCTGTGCAGTCCACTTCGGGGGTAAATGATTGACAGTAAAATGTCCCTTGAAATAACTCATGAACAGCTTGTGGAAGTTGAGCTGTCAGAAACTCCAGCTCAGGAAGAGCTGTCTCCAGCACTGGTAGCTGTCAGCCCATTGTATTTATAGAGACAGGGCAGTATGGATGAATGGAGGCTCTACACCCGGAATGGGAGTGAAGTTATGAGACCGATAATTGAGTGTCCTTACCTCAGGGAGCTCATCTTCTTACAAGGATGTTTGTAAACCCCTGAAGTTCTTCATTTGCTTGTATGTGTCTCTTCAACCAGTCTCTTGAGATGTTAATAAGAGATACTTGTTGATGACTAAATCCCTACTATGTACCAAGCACTGACTTAAACACTATTTACATTATCTCTAAATATTCATCACCAATTTTCAAGGCAATTCTTGTATTATATTGTAAATGTGAACACTGGCCTTTGGCAAGGTAAAGGAGCTTGCCCAAGATGACACAACTGTAAGAGGTGATGCTAATTTTGACATTGGTTTGTCTTGATTGTGTCTTCACTAAATGCAACAAAGTACCAGGAAGACTTTGGCTGAGCTTTACTTTTATTCTCTTCAATCCATGTTTCCCTGGTGTTTGACAATGACTGTCCTGACCTCTCTTGAAATTGTGTGTCTGGTGCCCTGGATCTTGTCACAGTGATGACTCGGGGGTCAGTGAGGCTTGCCTGACTGCAGGGAGCCAGCACTGGTGGGTGGAGGTACACTGGACAGTTATGTGTGATATTCTCACTGTTAAGCAGTGACAATTATAATTGTGACTACAGTCACCAATGAGTATAGTGACCAACGATGGTCTGATTGATTGGGTATCAACCAGTCAGACTGACTGATGATTGTGACTTACTGCTCATTAAATACTTTGCATATCCCCCCTAATTGTATTATTGGGTTAAATCTGATTTCAGAATGCTGGTCTTGTTTTACATATTGCTATGGAAAAAGCTAACAAAAGGGGACGTCTTACATTTTGCTGTGTATAGAATTCTATTGTTGTGAGTATAAAAATGCTTATTATGATATGAAACCTCAGTTGACACTGATACCCAGAAGACCTAAAAATGCCATCAAGGTCTCCCTGCGTAGGAATGGGGTTTATGGAGGCCAGTCATTACGTGGAGTCAGGGCCCAAACCCATTTTCTCAGTCTGTGATTGCATAATTGAGATGGCTATACTCACTCAATCATTTATATATACTTACATATATAAATATAGTACATATGTATTCATTTATGTATAATAAATTATTTTTACATTTACAGTTATTATGGTTTCTAAACTTCCCAAAGAAATATAAACTCATTGTAAATATTTGCAATTACTTAAATAACTTTGTTAACAGGCTACCTAGCATTCTAATAATGCCCAGACATTTTTCATGTACTACCTCTCCCCATTGTAGCACATTTGGACCTTGCTTGTTCTGAGATAATTAGGATAATGATTCAGAGATGGAGATGACCAAGGAGACTCAAGCAGAAGTTGTTTAGGACAAATGAAAAAGAAATTTCTTCATCTTTTTTTTTAAAGATTTATTTATTTATGCATACAAGCTGGGGTACAGGCCAGAGGTGTAGGGTGGCGAGGGGGTTCACCAGAGACAGAGTGGGGAGCAGAACAGGCAGACCCATGGAAATACAGTGCTGAGGGGAGCAGCGGGTGAGGCAGGAGAGGTCTGCCATGCCATGTGGGAATCTCCCCGGCCGGGCGTCGAACTCATGTCGCCACTGTCGACAGCTCCACAGCGCAGCGCTTAACCGCTGTGCCACCAAGGAGGCCCCCAATTTCTTCATCTTTTAAACAAGTTTCCAGAAAGAGGGGTTCTTTACCCAGGACAGCATAGTGAATGAGTGCAAAGCCTGGCACTTATGCAGCCATTTTAGTGCCATGAAGGAAATCATCCTTGGGTTAAAGCTGGAGCCTTGGAAGGCAGATCAGAAGAAACAAAGGTAAGGGGTCCCTGAAGGACAGTGGAATTACTGAAGCACTGAAACAAATCAACCCTGACATTTACTCCACCTCTGATCTTTTCACTTATGTAAGCCAATAAATCCTCTTAGTTTTCAACCCAGTTTGAATTGAGTTTTCCATTTCTTACAAATGAAAGCAGAGTTGGTTGGCTATTGTTAATGGCTATAGAAACCTGGAAGGAAAAAAAAGAGCAATGCACAGCCTACTATAAAATCAAGACACACTGTGAAGGCCACAGGACCTGCACAGCAATGTTTCAAGTGATCTCCTTCAGCTAGAAGACAGATTGTGCTAAAAATCAGATTAAGAGTTGATTGCAAGAGTGTTGGAGTTACAAAGGAAGAGGAGTTCTTAGTCTTAACAAATCTATGTTAAAATCAGACCTTGTTAATGTGAGATCAGGACCCTATTACATGGGGTAGGGATATTGAGGTAGATGCCTTTGAAACTCTGGAATCCTTTGGGCCAGCAGAATAACCCCTGCCACTTGTTAGGAGAACAGCCTCCCATTGCTGCCCATCCTTGTTTCTAGATTGATAACTAGGGTCAGGTCTCAGCATGGTTTTAGTGGAGAAGTACTGTCCTTGCAGGGCAGTAAAAGACATTCTTCACCAAAAAGCTGCAGAACATGGCAGGCCTATGAGAAAACATCTGTGGTAATGAACCCCAGGATTTCTGGACAAAAGAGTTTGGAATATCAGGTTGGTACAGAAGAATTAATGATTCAGAATGACCAGATTTAACTTACTGGCAAGGATGCCAGGAACTTGTCTTATTATGCTGTTGAAATGTCTCTCTGAAGGTTGGAATTAATGGAGTTCTATAGGGAAGTGGAGATGCCTTAGCTGAGTAATGAGGAGGAAGTCAAAAACCTCATATCTCAGCCAGAGAACCCTCTAGCTGATTATGTTCCCTAGAAAGACCCAGAAGATAGTTATTTCATTAAGGTAATGAGGAGAGAGTTCAGTGGTGTCCATCTATGTTCTATAGACCAGGGTGAATGGTAGAAGATGCAGCTGTGACCTAGAACCCTAATGTCAATGAGATGATAGAATTCTGAAATAGAGAGGCCAGGGGTCAGCACTTAACTTTCAGAGATAATGTATGTAAAATTGCCATAATGAATAGCAAGGTCAGATGGAAATCGAGGGCCCTGATCCATGGAGATGGGACAATGACTAACGATGTTTCTAGGGGCAAGAGAAACTGACAGCCAATGAGGATGTTGCTTCATTTATGTGATTGAAATAGATCAAGAGTGGTTGAGTAGAAGATTGATTGCAATGGAAAAATACCATGACCTGTTGCCCAAACCTGAGTCAGATTTTAGAGCAGCTGGTTGAAGGGCACTGACTCCCCCTAAAGAAGAACCCTGCGCACATCGTGTTGAGTGTATGCAGCAGATAGTCTCGCAGTGCTTCCCCAATAAGGACTACAGTGACTTATCAAAGTAACTACAATGAGTGCAAGGAAAATATAAACCTTCGAAGGCCGTTGGATGTAGTCTCAGTTGACACTAATACCTTAGACACCCAAAAGTGATATCACAATCCCATGCTCAGTGATGGTGTATACGGAGGTCAGATGTTACCCGGAATCATGGTCCAAATCCATCTTTTCAGATCCTGATTGCATAGCGTAATTGAGATGAATGTACTTAGCAGGTGGTTCCCTGGCCTTCAGAGTAAGAATCATGATAATGCGGGATACCAAATGAAACCCCTTAAACTATTGCCCCCTCTCAAGATAGTGAATTAGAAGTAAAATTGCAGAAGTTACTGCCACTCTATAGGATCAAAACACCAAATAGTTCACAGCCAACTATCTTAAATTTAAGATCATAAATTTAAACAAGTAGAAGTTCCAATCCCAGTTACTGTGACTCCCAACTACTTTGCCAGCTATGGCATCTTTCCTGACAAATTCAACACAGCCTATGGCACTTGGTATACATCTATTGAGCTGCTGAATGTGGTGGGTTGTTTTTTTTTTAATATCCATCAGGAAAGCAGGTCATCAGCAATTTGCATTTGTAAGACAGTCACAGTTTTGCCCCTGAACTACATGAACTTTCTTACTCTGTCACAATATAGTCCAGAGGAAATTTGATCCTCTTCACAGACCATAGAACTTCATGCTGGGCAACTATATTGATGAAATCACATCAATCAGAGTGAGTAATGCTAAGTGATAAGTATTCTGGAAGCCTTGATAAGATACCTGAGTGCTAGAGGGTAAAAGATAATCTTATAAAAATTCAGGGGCCTAACACACCTGTGAAGGAGAAACTATCGTGCCTCATACTCCTTAGTGTTAAAAGGGAACATGGTGCTAGCTAAGCCTCAGGCTCAATCTCATTTATCAAATGAATCAGAAAGCTGTTGACTTTAAGTTAAAAACTTAGAGTAAGAAACAGCTTTCAGCAGGTCCAGGTTGCAGCAAAAGCAATCCTACCCCTGGTGTCATAGAAAGAACCCCGTAGAGTCCATGGGGCTAGAGATATCGATGGATGAGAGCGATATGCGTGTGTGTACATGGACTCTCACTCCACCTCCACGTCTGTTTGTGTCTGCACACCCATGATTATGCAATCCACTCGGGCGGTGGGCCCTCCCAGGCACCTACCTCCTGGGCACCAGGTGTATCTCATTCTGATTCACAGACAAGGTTTCAGGCCATGTCTATGCAACTTGTCTCTTCCTTAGTCAGGTCTCCCCCTCTCTCTTCTCCTCCCCTCCCAAGTTTTGTGAGAGTCATAACACAAAACCTTAAGTTTCCAGAGCAAGGCTATGCTTTCTACAGCAAAGAGATAGCCACAGTTCAAGCGGCAGTGCCTGGCGTGCCATCCAACCCTGGTAGGGACTAAGAACATGACCACAGGTCATCAGGCAACCATCTCACTGGAACTGACCTTCCTAAGTCAGATCTTGTCACATCCACCTACTCTTAAGATTGAGAGACAAAATAGCTCACTTCCTGTGATAGAAATGAACTCAAATAGAACTAGAGAGTTCAAATAATTTATACTCTCAGGAATCCCAAATCTCCATGCCACCTCCCTCAGGGACACCAATACTTCTCTCCATTCAGACCTAAGATCTCATGAGGAGTTCTATATGACCAGTTAATGTAGGCAGATAAACCTGGGTGTCATACATGAATGGAAGGCCTTCATTTGTTGCTGTGAATCAATAATTAACTGTTGACCCACTCAAGACACAAACATTCTAGTACACAAAGCTTTGCAGTACCCCAGCCATGAACTTTGGAGGGAAAAGTGGCCTGAGATATACATGGTAATATTCGATTGTATGACTAACCCACCTTTTGCTTATCCATTCGTGAGATGATGAAAATATATGTTCCTACCACTTTGGGGCTATTATGAATGATGCTGTTACGAACATTCATGTACAGGTTTTTGTTTGAACATGTATCTTTCAATTCTCTTGGGTGGATTTGAGTAGTCATATGATAATTCTTTACTTGAATTTTTAGGGAACTGCCAAACTTTTTCACAACATTTACACCATTTTCCATTCTCACTAGTAACATATAAAAAGTTTCAATTTCTCCAAATCCTCACCAAAATTTATTATTTTCTGGGATCATTATTATTATTATTATTAAAGTCATCCTAGTCTGGGTTCTAAAATGATATCTTATTGTGGTTTTGCTATGACTTTTCCTGTTTGCTAATGAAAGTTTCACTTTTCCTTCTTATAAGCTTGACCATGTATTTTTTAAAAATATTTGTTATATTTTATGTCTAAGCATAAAGTGTGGACATACCCAGAATATTTTCCACCACAATGCAGAAACTTTCTCTGCAGTCGAGGATTATCATTAGAGTTCAGGGGAAAAACAAAAAGATGAATGGTAAAGATAGAGATGCATGGCTAGAGGGAGTGGCATGTTTTCAATTAGCTGGAACTGGCACTAGGAGAAGATTTCATATAAATGTTTTTCACATGCAGAATGATTGACATAGAAGTGAGATGGCTATTAACAGGGCAAGAGTTTGTTGAAGAGATGGGTCACCAAATCACAACCTAAGGCTCATTTATGGGAGCATATATTCAGATAGATATGGGAGCTACTCAAGCCTAGCTCCTCCGATGCCTAGAAACTTCTAATGCTCTAGGTTCAATTTATCTTAATTCCACATTTGAATTATGGGATTAAAACCAAGTGACCATCCAGTCTACCCCACTGGGTTGATAGTATGTTAGCACTGCTGCAACTCATGCAGGCATTAATTAATTTGTTCAAGAACTAGTCTATCAATCTTCAAGGAACTAACATTGAGAATATTGTTCTAGGCACAGGATATAGGATTGGTCAACAAAACAGTAAAGGTCCCTGCTCTTCTGAGTCTTATGATGTATGGAACAAGATAGCCTCTGAGTGATCCTGGGTCTGCTCTTCTCTCTCTTGCAGAGTTTCTACCCTCATAGAGGCCAGGACAGTCACTTCTTCAGAGCAGCCCCCATGCAGACTCAGAACGTAATTAGAATGATCCAGATAGAGACTATCAAGTGTGTACTTTCACAAAGAGACAATCTGGATTTAATTAGAAAGAGGATACCATTAACCCATTATTCAATCAACTGTAAGGCCCTCTAACCTCAAATTTTGGAAATGCAAATGAAGGCAGACACAGTCAGAGGGATTTTAATATTTAAGTGTCGATGGGCCAGATTACAGCTCACTCCACATGCACAGTTCATGCTTTCCAAGCCTTTTCCCAGTAATTACTGTAAAAAGCTTTGAGATACCTTGAGCACAATCATAGTTCCAGGAAAACAAATTAGACAGTACATTAATTACATTGGTTTCTGGAAATATTGGTGGAGGCGGGGGAGGCAAAGGACCAAACACAGAAGGGTTGGAGCCTATGGGACAGCCAGGATAAAATACTGTGCTTCAAGTTATAAAAAATGCAAACCAGGATATCTGGAAGAACCATCATCTGGAAGCCAGATGGTCAAGGGGAAGAATACTGAGTGTCTGATGGTCAGAGCCACTGAGTGCAGAACTCTGCATTGGACCCCACTGGGGAGGCAAGATCTCTCCCTGTAAGAGCCTCCACTGAGATGAGGGAGAGCATTGGGGCAAAACCTCACAGACTGCTCTGTCAGAAAGGCAGAGTGACACACTGACTGAACTCTAACTAATTTACTCCCACTGTAGGATTAGCTGAGGTTAAGCTGACCTCTGTCCCCAAAGTTGGTCTGGCGTTTCCCCACATCATTGCTATTGCCCATGATGTAATAATTCCCATTCTTTTGCCATTTATCAAGCAAGACTCAGTCTAAATGATATTTCTTAGACAGCTAGCCCACTGTGATCTCTCACTTGCCCAAGCATTGGTGATTTTCAAAGTCCAAATGCTAATACTTGGGTAAGGCATGGGATCTTTTTCCAGCTCCGCTCATCCCCATTCTCATCCCCAACTCCCCATCAGTCCTCCCAGACTGGTCATTCAGTAAATGTTCACCCAACCCTCATTCAATTAATGGTCAATTAGTATTGCTTGATTTCTCTCTTTGTGCCAGGCCCTGTACTAGTCTCTTGGAATACAGCTCCTACTGCACAAAACTGAGGTGACTCCTGCTTCCTCAGAAGTTCTAGTCTATCTTTTAGGAAGATTTGTTTCTTGACGGAGAGCTAATAAAACACAAATTAAAAGAACTAGTTACATAATTTTCTGTCCAGAAGATCGAGTCAAGGAATGCAGAGCAGTTCAGGGGAAATAAGAGTGACTAATCCTAAATAGCAATCAAGATGAACTCTCTAGACCCAACTCCAATATTGCCTGGACCATCAGCACTGGGTTGGGACTTTAGGGATAGATAAGACTTTTTACCTCCCCTAGTGATGACCTAGACCACCTCCAAATACTCTTCTCTCAGTCATGTTGCTTAATTCTTTCTGAACTGAACTATTGTTTGGACTGAGTAGATTGAAAGTGGATTGAAAAGACTATTCTCCTGGGAGAGAGGAAGACTGTGCTCTATTCCTGTTTTCTGGACAAATCATTTAAAGTTGTCAGATTCAGTTGCCTCATCAGATGAGGACTGAAAAGATACCTGATCTATTCAGTAGAGTGGGCCTAACCCAAGGTCTCTTGACGTTTTTTCCAAAGCTCATATATATTATGTTCACATTTTTATTCTCAAAAATAATATCCAGGAAACTACCTAAAGCATCAATGTACAGTTTAATTATTCTTACATACTGACCACTCCTGTAATCAACACAGGTCAAGAGAAAACATTTGTAGTTTCACTGAAGCACCTCTATGTGCCCCTTCCTAATCGCAGCTCTCTTCTTCAAGAGTTGCACACTATTTTCATGCCTACAGTAATAGTTCCTACCTAAGTAAACCTGAACTAAGTATTTTAGTTCTGCTGATTTTTTTAAAATATCATATGGATGGAATCGATTTGACCATGCTTATTCTTTTGTATCTGGATTCCTTGGATCAAAATTATGTTTTTGATATTCATCTATGTTGTGTGGAGCTAGGTTCAATTTTGTTGCTATAATAGTCCACTGAATGAATATACCACAATTTATTTATCCATCCAACTGTTGATAGATATATGAATTATTTTCAGTTTGAGGCTCTTGTAGACAATTTTGATATGACCTTTCTTGCCCATATACATTGTTATTCAGGAATTTCTGTATCATAGTATATCCATATCTTCAACTTTATTAGAAAATGCCAGTTTTCCAAAGTGATCTTGCTAGTTTATACTCCTAAAAACAGTGTAAAAGTTATCCTTGCATTATATCCTAGTCCATGCTTAGGGCTTCAAGACTTTAAAATACGTTTTTACCTGTCTGATAGGTGTGTAATAGAAGCTCATTGTGATTTTAATTTCTATTGCCTTGATTACTAATAAGGTTGAGTCTTCTAAGTTTACTCACAGTTTGAACTTCCTTTTCTGTCATGATTCAAGTATTTGACAATTTTTTAAATTACAGTATCTTTTAAAATTTATTTGGAAGTATTCTTTTTTTTTCATTTTCTGTGAGCTCCTTTTATTTTTTTACTAATGAATTTTATTGAAATAACATTAGTTTATAACATTACATGATTTTCAATCTCTACTTTCCATCTATCACCGTACAGTTGAACCCTTTTTACCCATTTCACCCACCTTCTTACTCCCTTCCATTCTGGTAACCTCCAATCTGTATTTAAGAGTTTTGGGTTTTGTTTTATTATTTGTTCAGTAGAAATACCATGCAATGCAGCTATTCCTGTCCTGGGTATTAGTGAAAATCACTGATTCAAAAAGATGTATGTATCTCTATGTTCATAGCAACAGTACTTACAACAGTCAAGATATGGAAACAAACTAAGTGTCCATTGAAGGATGAAAATGGATGTGGTAAATATAAACAACGGAAGGCTACTCAGCTATAAAAAGAGATGGAATCTTTCCATGTTCATGCTTTTCATTGTCAGTTACTTGTATGGAAAGTATCATCCCCCGTTCTGTGGCTAGTCTTTTCACTCTCCCAATGGTGTCTTTGTTGAACAAAGATCTTTAATATAGAACAATCTTCTCTTCTATGGTTAGTGCTTTTTTGTGTCTTAGGAAATTTTTTGTTACTCTGAGGTCGTATATAAAAGTCTTTTCCTATATTACCTTTTGGCTTTACTTTTTTCTCTCTGATTTTTAAGATTCCAATCTGTCTAGGATTTTGTCAGTCCCTCTGAAATATATTGGGGTTTGTTATTTAATAACAAGGAATTTGGTATGTTTTTTGAATAGCTCTGTGCTGTAGAAGTCAGTCTTCTGCCATTAGACTACTGAACACACCACTGAGCTATCAGGAACCCACTGTTATTGCCACCTCTACAGACACCATAAGTGGACTCTTACTCTACAGAGCTGGACACAGGATACTGGAACTCTGAGTTCAGTTGCCACCATGGCCTCCAACTATGCTCTACCTTGCTAACCACCAGTAGCAGCAAAATGATCTTTCCCTCATTTCTTACTTCTCAATACAACTTAGTAACTTAGTGCATTTATTAATGAAAGCTACTTTGAACCCAGGAACTGCAGAAGAGTCTGAGAAACAAGGTTTGTAGCTTTTCAAATTCTCTAACTATGAGAAGATAGACGGGGGTTGATAAGGCCACTCTTTCCCAGCAGAGACATGGAGAAGAGGTGGGAAACAGGAGGGGAGGAAGGAAAGATGTGATCCATGTTTTTCCTGCAGCTCTGTAGGAGGTAGCAAAGAAAGGGGGCTAACCAGAGTGTTTTCTCATCACTGATGGCTTTGCAAGAATAAATTTTGACAGGCAAACTGACAGTTCCTGGGAAAGGAGTACAGTGGACCATAAGCTCATATTGTATCTCATTCTCTTAGTGAGACCAGAACCAAATAAGGATGAGCTGGGGTAAGTCATACCAAGGGGAGCAGCCTCTGTGATTTGATATGGTCCTGTCACTTTTCTTTTATCTGGCTCCATTGCTCTTTAGAGAGTGAGCTTAAGAGAAGCCAGGAGAGGGGAGGGAGCGGGGGCAGTCCTTTCACACTGCTCTCTCATCCTGGGGTTGGTCAGTGTGACCTCTACCTGAAACTTGATTGTGAGGGTCTCTACTCACCTAACATCTCTCTGGCCAGCACCCAGAGCTGCCATTATGGCTTCTGAACTACTTTGTGCTGGGCCATGGGCTAATTGCTCCATGTATGCGTTTTACTCAATAATCAACAAACACCCATGTAACAAATATTGGAAAGGTAGACTGCCTTTTGTGTAGTGGGCTCTGGTCCAGATGAACAAAGGAAGCAGGATGCAGGAATTTTCACATGTATTTATTTTTGTAGGCCAAAATAAGTCCCTGAGCATCCCTACCCTTTGACTTATCAAGCAGCCATCACCACATCTTCCCCAGTGCTTTTGCTCTCTTTTCCTCACTCTTGGACCATACTTGGATATTGCAAGTGTTATATGGGCCCTGGTCTTTAGCTGATGCATAACATGGTTCTTCTCTCATCTTCTGTTGACACCACCTCCTGCACGGCTGCTGTTGGTGGACTACTGACTTGCCCATCATAGCGCTCTACCCACTTGCCACCTCTTTTGTGCCATTCCAGCCTATTGGCTCTGATATCTCAAAGGTGCATGCCACCTATGGTACTGTGTGAACTTCCAGGAAGTCTTGTGTGACTTCCAGAAAGACCCCCACAGATAAGTGTTTCTCAGAAAAATTTTCTGAATGAGAAAATGGCCATCAGAGAAGCAGCCATAACACCTGAGGGTGCTACCTCATAGGTATAGCCTGAGCTATACCATCATGAATTCCAGCTGAAGCTGAATTAGGAGGATAAGCACCCTGTTCTAACAGTGCCAGCAGTCATTCTCCTGCAGCCTCTCTAGATGAATCCAGCCTGCCATGCAGGCTCAGGTGAAATTAGGAAATTCAGAAGCACCAGCATATTAAAGGAGAAAATGCTTATGCCCTTCCTAAGAGTTGCAATACTGACTTATGATTTAAAAAAAATAAAAAGAAACCTCCTAGCACAATAAGAATCGGGTGGATCATCCTCAGTCTGATAAAGGATATTAGTGAAAACCCTACAGGAAATATGTTAGGAGCATTCCTTTAAAGCCAGGAATAAGATAATGATGCCCAGTAACACCACTTCAACAAGTATTAGAGGCCCTACCCAGGTAAGAAGAAAAAAAAGGATATTGGAAAGAAAAAAAAATACTTTCAATCAAGCATAAGTCAATAAGTAAGTACAAGCAGTCCAAAGAATGCATTGAAAATGGAGAAACAAAACCATCATTACTTACATGATGTTATTTCCAAAGAAAAAACCAAGAAAATCTACAGTAAAAATTATTAGAAGAGCAGAGGTAAAAATATTTAAATATCAAATGCATTCAAGTATAACAATACTTATAAGACATAATTTTAAATTTTTCAAAATAGCAAAACCAAACCAAACCAAACCAAGTATATAATAAATCTGACCAAAACATTCAAGGCCTTTAATAGAGAAAACTGTAACACATTATTGAAATCATGTGGTTTATTAAAATTTTTCCTTTTTTTTCTCTAAAAAAGTACCATTGAAGATTTTTAAACAGACCTAAATAAATGTAGTAAAGATATATATCATATTTATACTTGGGAAAACCTAAAATTGTTAAGGTGGCAGTTAAGCCCAAACTAATATATACGGTCAATTTTTCAGGCAAAATCTCAATAGAGCTTTCTGTGAAACTGAACAGTATTACCTCAACATTTATGTGGAATAAAAAATCAAAAACAGTCAAGAAAATTTTGAAGGGGAGATTCCTCAAATCAGGTATTAAGATTCTGTATATAATGCAAAGAGAGTATGTTATTGGAATAAATGGTGTCAAATTGAGAAAACTGATAGAGAACACACCAACATGTTTTGCCTATATTGACATTTGATAGATGATAGAGGTAGAATTTTGAATTAGAAGTGGTGCTGAAAACACTGCTTATCCACATGTAAAATATTAGCTCTGTAGCTCATACCATAGACAAAAATAAATTCCAAGTGGATTAAAAACCGAATTAGGAAAGACAAAACTTTAAAACTTTTAAAGGAAAATATCAAAGGGTATCTCTATGACTTTGGAGTAGGAAAGGATGTCTTAAAGGATAAGCATCAACAATAATGGAGAAATAGATAGATACAACTACACTAAAAATAAAAAAAAAAATTGTGTAAGAAAGGTACCGCAATTGAGAAGTCAAATTACTGACTAAAGGTTTTTGCATCTGGACCTCAGATCCCTGCATGGGGTCCTCTCTGCCTTCCTCCTCCACTCTTGGGGAGAGGAAACCTGTGGTCACCCTTCTAGGAGGCAGAGAACATTTTCTCTGGATCCTCTCCTTCTCCTGCAATCTCCCTGTCCTTTTCATTTCATTTAATATTTTGCATTATAAAATTTTCAAACACAAAAGGTACAGAGAATAGCGAACTGAATCTCACTCATCTTCCAGTTTCAACAAGTATTAATAGTATTACTTTGTCAATCTTATTTTATACACATTCCTGATTTTTATTTCTGCACTTTGCATAACGAATGCTAGACATTATTTCATTTCACCCATAAATACTTCAGGGTTAGCAGATGACTTTTAAAAATTATCAGAATCCCATTATCATACCTCTTAAAAAATTAAAAATAATCCCTCAATATCTTCTAATACAACAATACAACATTATTTTCAGACCTGAGAGCAAGCCCTGTTTGTTACAAGTTCCCAAACATTTCTAATCCAGAGAAATTAAATTTATTAACGAATGCATGGGCTCCCATATCACTAGGGATATACACTGAGGCCTGGCACAAGCCCTAACATCTGCTTTTGTAACTAACACTATTCAAGCCTCAGGGAACCTCTTCTCCACCCTTCTGGTGTCAGGGTCCCTGCATCCAAATACTCAGTGAGCATCTGAGCCTGCTGTTCCTGAGATTGGAGACTGGTCCACTGCCGTGAGCCTGCAGGATTTTAGCAGCAGAAGCACTTAAATAGAGAAAAGACAAATTAATTAACTTGTCAAATCCTTCCTCTTAAGAGAGTGCGAATGCAGTAAATTCTTGCATAATGAAGTGGTCTGTGTCTGTCCCAGTAGTGCCAAAAGACCTTATTCTTGCTTCTCTTCATATTCTACTTCATATACTAGGTTCTGGAGGCAGTCATGAACTAGTACAGCATTTTCAATAGTTGTATATGGTGACTAAGGAATGTTTTTGTAAAATTAAGCAAGTCATGTTACTCTTACATTTCTGTATGCCAGATCTAAATGTCACATCTCTGAAGAGTGATGTTAATGTTTACTTTGGCAACTTGATGGATGATGAATGTTAAAATTACGAATATTTCTAATACAAACACTACAGATGTAATTAAATTTTTTAAATAATAAAAATTTCCACTTTAGTTAAATTATTTTCCACTGTCGATATTCACCAATTATGATTTATATTTTTTCTTTTATTTCAATAAATGATTTAGAATATTTCAGATCAAGGGTTGCAAACTTTTTCCATAAAGATCCAGGTATGAAATATTTGAAAATTTGCAGGTTATATGTGGCTTATAGCCTCTGTCTCATAAGCCTTAGTTTTTGTTTGTTTTTAACAACACTTTCAAAATGTATAAGCCAACTACAATGAGATTCCACTTCAGGGTCACTAGCATGGCTAACAGAAGAACAATAATAATAAGTGTTGGCAAGGATGTGGAAAAATTGGAACCAGCACACTGCTAATGAGAATGGGAAAGATACAACCTCTTTGGAAAACAATTTGGAGTTCCTCAAAAAGTGAAACATGACCCAATAATTCTATTTCTAGGCATTTACCCAAGAAAATTAAAAATATATGTAGACATGAAAACATGTACATGAATATTCATAGCAACATTATTCATAATAGCCAAAAAGTGAAATAATCCAAATGCCCATCAGCTGATGAGTAGATAAACAAAATGTGGTATATTATGACATAATAAAAAATACTTTTGGTTTTTGTCCCCGGTTCCTGGCTTAGAACTTCTAAAACTCTTAGAATTTCCAGAGTGTATATTCTGTTGTTCTTTAGAGCCCGTTTTTTAAAACCACACCTCTGTTTATGTTAATGAGATGACTCAGGGTAGGGGATTAGTCTAGATCAGGACTGGCCACCAAAAAGATGAAAGTTGTAATTTAAGAGTGGAAACCGCTAGTCCCATCCCTTCACATTTGGGCTGGAGATTGGGCTATAAAAACTCTTGAACAAGGAGATTCTGAAAGCTTCTGGGTTCGTAAATTCATCGAAGTGCAGGAAAGCTGTTTTACCTGGAGAGGGCATGGAGGATCCCTGCCTTATCCCCTATACCTTATGTACCTATATGCATCTCTTCTCTTTGGCTATTCATTTGTACCCTTTATAATAAACCAGTAAGTATAAGTAAAACATTTTCCTGAGTTCCGTAAGTTGTTCTAGAGAATTATTGACCCCAAGGGAGGTTGGTGGGCACTCCTGAGTTTGTAGTTAGACAAGCAAAAGTGTTAGCATCCTGGGGAGCTCATTTTAGGCTGCCATCTATGTTGAGACCACCCTAATCTATGGGGTTTGTGCTAACTCCAGAGAGTTAGTGTCAGATTGAATTGAATCATTGGATATTCACTTGGTGTCTGAGAAATGTTGTTGATGTGAAAAAATGACATACATATAGTGTCAGAGAAAAACCCCAGAGATATAGTGTCAGAAGTGGTATAAAAAACACTACACATATATCCAGACAAAGGAATATTATTCATATATAATATATGCTGCAACATGAACTCTAAAGACTCTATGCTAAGTATAAGAATTCTGAAAAAAACAGAACACATATTGCACGATTCCAAGCATATGAAATGTCCGGAACAGGTAAATGTATAGAAGCAGAAAGTAAATTAAGGGTTGCCAAGGACTGGGAAGATAAGAGAATGGGAAGTGACTGTTAATAGGTAGAAATATTTCTGAATTAGATAGTGATGAGGGCCATACAATCATATTGAAAACTCTGAATTGTAGATTCTAAGGTGAACTTTATGGTATGTGAATCATATCTCAATAATGCTTTGTTTAAAAAGTGTAAAAACTATATTTAACTCAAGAACCATGTAAAAATAGACAGAGGGCTGGATTTGACCTGCAGACTAGAATTTGCAGACTCCTGTTTTAGATGGAAAAAAAATGGAAAAATAATTTAAATTTCTTCTTTTGTCCTAAGCCCTATAAATGTAAAGGGGAGGGAATAGTGGTCTTGAGTAATAGTTAATCTATTTTCAAACTTTCTTGATTTCCTCAAAATGCCTAACATACCCTCGGTTATATACTCTTGTAAGTCTCCCTCAAGAGCTGGTAGTTGGTCCTTCTCTTACCATTGTTTTATCTGGTTCTACACAATGGGGGAAGGTAAGAATGGGGGAGGGGTCCTGGATCAAATAGCTAAAACACAAGCAAATCTCTCACACTAAGAAAACCAAGAGCACAAACCCTGAAGCTTTTATGCAATGATGTAATTACAGTGACGGTGACAATGGCAAACCTTGCAGATGGTAATGGTGGGGGAGGCTAGGATCCTGATGCAAATAATTGTGGTCCATAGTGAGATGATTATCAAAAGAGAGATGTTTGAGAAGAGCTCCTTTTTGCTAGCAATTTTGTTATTTTCTCTCAGTCTCGAGTTAGTCTGGAAAATGAGTCTCTGCCAGGGTCTGGGCAAGTAGGAGTCTGCAGTAATATTTAGAGTTCTATTTTGTGATTTTATGGAACTGCTGGAAAGGTCAAGAACATTTCTTTAAATGTCAGTGGCCTGAGGGTCCAATTACCCAGGGGAGGACATTCTTGGAAGAGGAGCTTTGTTAGTCTGGCAGAATGGTGTGGGAGGAACTCAGCAAGTAGGGAGCGTGGGGTGGCCCTAGGCTTCCTAGGGAGAGGGTCCTGGACAGAGCAGCAGAGGGAGGACAGCTTGTGCAGATCTGTTGGTGCTTTATCCCCTGGATGGGGAAGGCCTTCTCTGAGCAGGGCTCACGGCCTCAGCCACTCTTCCTGTGAGGCAGGGTACCTATAGGAACCCAAGGAGCTCCTTGAGAACTAGAGGAGGTGCACCCTTCTCTCACACTCCAGACTATGAAATCCTCAAGGTCCTCTGTGCAGATCCCTTGAGACTGACACGGGCCATACAGTCTATTCTGGGCAGGTATTTTCAAAATGAAGTGAATGTAAGACATATTTGATTTGATTTATTTTTCTCTGCAGGAAAAATATATTAAAAATGCAAATGTCTGAGTCCCACATGGAGCAATTTGAGCTCAAAGATCTTATAATTAACAGTATATTTTTTTAATAATGAGGAGGGATGCTGTTTTCATGTGCATTAGCCAGCTTGTTAAGTACATATTCCTAGACTCCCAAACTCATTGAATCATAGAAGGAAAGGGGGTGCATGGAAAGAAAGGGGTGTATGAAGGGTGGGGTTGGAACCCAAAACTTGTACTCCTGCAATATCCCCAGGTGATTTTGAGGCTTATCCCCTTCATTTGCATGAAGTATCCTTTGCCTTTTTGAATTGCTTCTGCAGAAAACTATCTCTTTTAGCACCCAGCAGGGCAGCAGAATCACAGGACTTAACAAGCAGACAGATCTGGGATTGAATTCTGGCTCTGTCACCTTCAGCAGCGCAACCGTCCGCAAGTGACTTAATCCTTGGGTTTCCATTCCCTTATCTGTAAAACAGGGATACTAAATGCCCACTTTAGAGGTCATGGAAAAGATTCAACAAAAAAAGTAAATACTAGGAGGCTATGCCATGCCTGGCACACATAACAAAATGACTATTACTAGGCCTCTGGGAGCTTTAAGCAGGAATATAGGTCCCGGTCATCGACTTCCCTCTGCACATAGGCCTGGACTGCAGGTGGATGTGTGTGCCTGAGTGCTTGTGTGTGCCATCTCTTAGATTCTCCCATGGCATTGCCCTCCTCCATCACTACTACACCTGCCAGCAGGAGCTCAAGTACAGTGGCCTAAATGTGGGGTAGTACAGCTAGAACACGTCTGTGTCTGTATCCCATCATGGGCAGCTCCTTGGAAGGGACTACCCCATACACAAGGTGATTTGTTTTGTTTTAAAGTTGTATTTATTGGGTAATATTGATTTACATTACAGTGTATATCTTAGGGATATAGCTTTACACCTTTACAGTTGTATGTTATTTCATCACACCAACCATCAAAATCTCAGTCATCCTGCATTAGATACCTCTCTCCCGCTTGCTCCCACCCTCCCACCTCCCCATTCTGGTAGCCTTAGTCAGAGTCCAATATGCTCTTACCATTCCTGTTTCCACTTCTCCCCCTCTCTCTCTCCCTCTCCCTCCCTTCCTGGATTTCTCAGATCTATGGTCAATTTTCAAGATTGCCTTTGTCTGACTTTTTGTTTGGTTTCTGTTTGTTCCACATATGAGTGAAACCATCCTGTATTTATCTTTCTCCTTCTGACTTATTTCACTTAGGATAATCCCTTCCAGCTCCATCCATGCTGCTGCAAGTGACATGAGTTTATCTTTTTTGGTTACTGAGTAGTATTCCATTGTACACAGGCTGATTTGAACACAGATGTTCAAATAGATCCCCTATGGATCCTATGTTCCAGGTCTTCCCTATGGCATGAAACATTTTAGAAACTCAAGCTTCCTCAAGGTAGATGTGGTCAGAGTCCCATGCAGAGTCTCCCTCCTCTCTGATCTCAGGAAAAGTTCTAGGTAGCTGGTCCTTTCCCCCTGAGGTCAATGGTGAGCATAATGTCCTTCACCAGGGCCTCAGCATTCTCCCCGAAACAGAGGGCTTCCCAGAGTTGGCCTGAAGGATGTGGTTGGGGAGGAAGGACTGACGTTCTGTCCTTCAGCTCATAACCTGGGAGCCTGGGACTGGAGGACAATCTCCCCCACCCCACCCCCACCTGCCACAAATAGCTCCTGCTCAGATACAGTGATCTTGGTGTTTGAAAAAGGAGCTGAGCAAACTTTGTGCTTTGATGTGGCTTTTTTTTCCAAGTTACCACTTACTGCCGTGTGCCAAGAGCTTACATCCACCATGTCTGTTCCCCTCTACCATAGCCCTCTGTGTACGTAGTACCATCTTCTCCATTACAAGTGAGGAATCAGAACCCCAGAGAAGCTAAGATACAACAGGTAGTAAATGGTGGCCCTTAATTTCAACTTAGGTCAATCAACTCCGAATCCTGGGTTCCTATCTTCACCAAGAAGTAAGGCTGCAAGGATAAGAAGGCAGGGTTACCAGGGCCCACATCTGGAGTGACAGGTGAAAGCAAGCTATGAGTGAGGACGGCAGGTCCAGAGCTATGGGTGAGGGAAGGAAATACATCCAGCTCTCTGAGAAAACACATAGCGAATTGGTGTGAGTAATATTTACCAAGCTTCTACAACAGAACCGGCAAAAAATTCCACAGACCTCAAGCTGAGAAAGCAGATAAAGAAGATACCTACTGATTTATGTCTCCACCTCTCCTCTAAATTTCTAGAGAGATTCCATCCCCTCCCCATTTTTCTAATAAACTGCTCTGTCCCCCTCTCTTCTCACTGGGATCCATGGGGAGCAGTCACTATGGTATTCCCTCCTTTGGCCAGTGGTGACTGCTCCAGGGACAGACCTCAGCCCAAGCTGAGCCAATCAGACTTCTTCCCTGCAACTTTTTGAACTGGTAGAGAGAAAAAGAGCCCATCTCTCTACAGAAGCAGAGGCTGGGAAGGGTGATACGAAAGAGGTAGAAGACTGGTCTGAGAGAAGCAAAGACAGGGATGGAGACATAAGGAGAAAGAAGAGACCCTGCAGCATTTTCAACTTGGGTTCAGAACTCCTGAAGCCTGTGGTATCCCCGCTCTCCCTAGTTTGGTTGTTCAATTTCTCTTTTCTTTAGAGAAACCACTTACCAACCTTGCCTGATTCTGCCTGGCTCCTCAAAGGGGGCAACCTGCTACCACCACATCTATCAATAAAGTCCCTTTTTTGTGTGCCCAAATCAGTACAAACTGAGTTCTGTCCCTTGCCCCAAGAAACCTGACCAATCCCTCCCCTTGCTATTTCTTTTGCAAGGGGAGGATGCAGTCAGCATGTTCCAAAAGCTGGGACAATAAGGCCAAAGGGAGGGCCCAGGTGCCAGATGGTGACATGGGGCCAAGTGTGTGGGAATCTTAGGCTGGGAACAGCTGCCCCAGCTCTGGGCTGCAGAGCCCTGGTCAGAAGCCAATCTTCTGAGCCAGGCTGGCTCCTTGCACCCAAAACAGAAGCCAAAGAGATTGGGCTTAGAGGTGGCTGCTCTAAATTTGTCATCACTCAGATGTTTGAGCCAGAAATGATGCCTTTCTTCTGACCTGGGCAGCAGGGCTGACTTTCAGGGAATCATTGTGAAACTCCCTGGGCTTCCCCAGGAGTCCAGGGCCCGGCCAGGAGCCCCTCAGCCAGGCACTCCTCAGAGCCAACATGGATTGGAAAAGGAGGAAAGGATAGGAGGCACAGACAGGGGAGAGAGAAGAGAGGCTCCACAGAAGGGAAAGAAGGGGAGAGAATATGAAGAGGAACCTGCAGAAAAATCCATCTTTATTTATTTTGTCAGCAGTTCCCAAGGGGTGCTTCCTCCCTTTCCTTCTTCCAGCAGACACCATGGGCTTTATTTTCCTTTCAAGAGAAAGTTTTTCTGCTCAGCTGGAAGGCATGGTAGGGACTGAACAACAAGGCCCTGGAAAGTTTCTGAGTGACCCCTCTGTTTCTCCCTAGGGAGTTCAGATCCTCTGGGCTGGAGGGGAATCCCAAAGGGTCTCACTGTCAGGATAGAGAAAGCTGGACTCTGATTGTCTGTAGCTGGTCCTTCACGCTGGAGATGCAGTTGAGAACCTGGGCCTCAGTTTGCTTGTGAAATAGTTGATAGGTGGCTGAAAAGGGTCAAACAGTTATTCGGTTGGGGTTCTCTTGCTGAGGGTTCAGAGCAGGAAAGGAGACAGTGTCTGCCATCTCCCACACACCCACAACCCTCCTCGCATTCTCCTTTTGGTTTACAGTGGACTTTCCCTTGTATCAGTTTATGGGAGGGTTGCCAGTGTCCCCAAGCAATAGTTATTGTCTTTACCGGAAGGATAAGCAACCAGATCTAAAGGCTCACTCTTTCAGAACTACTCAGCACCCCCAAAATATCTGAGTTCTACCCAGTACACCCTTCTGCCTTCCCTGGTAGCGCTGTCTCTAACTCCGTGCCTCCCTGCAACTGGGAACCCCCAGCTAACCACACCATTCAGCAAGCACTTCTAGATTTTGTCATGGACTAGCTTTTTACATTTATGCTTCCAATTCTTTGACTAGAGTGAACTGGCAGAAGTCCAAGGCTGTATTTCACTGTTTCTGTCTTCCAATGTGCTCTGTGCCTTCAACCCTTGTCCCTTTCCCTCCAACAGCAGCCTCAGCCTTAGACACTGGTTCTCTGAAATGCTGGGGGGAAGCAGGCTGGATGAGTGGGCTTGCTGTGCTGCAAGAGCTGCATGGGCTCCACCATAGCCCCTCTCCCTCTCTGGCCTCCCCAAACACCCTGGAGGGCTCTTTGAGGCAGATGGAAAGCTGGCTAACCCTCGGGGTTTTGGGGAGGTAGTGAGAGAACAGAAGACTGTTCATTAAAATTCACATCAAGAGAAATAACTAATCAGAAGCCGTTTGTTGCTTAATTGATTTTAAATTTCAGGAAGATTTCTCATTAGCCTAGGGGTGACCTCTGCAGAGCAGCCCAACTGAGAAAGGAAGCGAGAAGGAGAGCAGAAGCCCCTTCCCCTACAGCCTGTTGCTACTCTCCAGTTGGGCAATCTGAAATGGTTTGAGCATCTTGCATCAAAGCCAAGCTTCTGTGGCTTTGAAATCCTCTTCTTCCTTCTAGGGTCCCTCTTCCAGGAAGTCTGCCCTGACCAGCTGGGGGGTTGGGAGGGGTGGAAGCACATGGAGTGTGGGAGGGTCGGATCCCCAAAGGAAGGAATGATATTTTAAAAACCCTGTGAAAATCAGTGGATGCTCACTGCTCCTCTTTCTTACATTGGGTCTCTCTGTTCCTCTGATAACCTTCAGTTCAACACCAGTCCTATTTCTGTCCTCTGGCCTGCACAGAACAAGCAGCCCCTCAGTCATAGGAAGAGTCCCTATGACCTCTCCAATCTGCTTTTCTTCAAGCTAAGTTGTTCTAGTTCCTCCATCTTTCTGAGTAGATGGGTTTCCAATCCCCTTCCTCCTCAACTCTTGGGCAGAAGGCAGCAATCTGGTGAAGCGGACATGGGAGCTTAACTTGAGAAGTATCCACTGGAAGAATGGGAATCGGATATCCCTTCATGCTGGTCACTGACCTCGTATTTCCTTCAGCCACACAAGGTGTGATCACTGGAAGAAGCTCTCTCTTCTGGCTCACCCGCTGGGATAGCCTGTGCTGACAGTTGTTGCTGTTTTCTTCCCAATCACAAGGAAAGACAGAGTCAAGAGTTGCAGAGGGAAAAAAGGAAAGTTCTGACAAGGTGGTTTGGGTCTCTAGAGTCCTTTAGGTCACCTCCACTCCTTCCCTTCCCAGTTTATTAGGTCCATAAATTCCCTTTTCTGGTGAGCCATTTGAGTTGAATTTCTGTCACTTCAACTCAAAGAGTTCCTGACTGACATAAGGACTTTCTCGCAGCCAGAGCTGTCCAAATGGGGGCTGGGCTGTCTCAGGAGGCAGCTGCTCCCCCCGCAGAGCTGGACAACCTCCTGCCAGGGACACTGGAGAGAAAATTGGATCCAATGTGCCAGATAACAGAGAACATTTATCAAGTGCCAGGCGCTGACTAACCATTACCTCAGTTAATCCTTATAACACCCCTGTGGGGAGGCATTGTATCCCCCATTTTCTAGATGAGGAAACAGGGTCTCAGAGAGGCTCATTAATATGTCAAGGCAGCATAGATAAAGGGTAAAGTGCGAGAATTTTTTTAACTCTAGGACCCATGCCTCTCATTGTAGTTCCGAGATTCGAAGGACTTCTCATATCAAACCTCAAAGTCGGCCACCTCTGGAGGGGCAGATGTACACCCAGTGTCTGCAGTCAATTCAGCAGCTTCTAAGTAGGGCAGTCAATAGAGGCTGTGTCCAGGTGAGCAGAGGCACACAGCTCCAGCTGGCTCTGGGTACAGCTGCCTGCAGAAGCATAGGAGTGGAAGATACCCAGAGGGAGAGAGGGGGCGCTCTCAGGAGGGGGCAGGCAAGCAGAAGGATCCTCTTCCTCCAAAGACCTGAAGTGAGGGGCTTTTCCTGTGTCAGATGCTTTTGGGAATCTGATGGAGCCCATGAACCTTCTCCTAGAAACAGACATATGTGCAGAAGTATGTGATGTTCTGTGCATAACTTCAGAGACCTCAGAGACACCCCCCACCCAGAGAAGTGCATGGAACCCCTATAGTCCAGCTAAGAACTTCTGATCAAGAAGTATATAAATAGCTCAGGCGCCTGGCCCAGGCAAGTGGCAGTAGCAATAAAATCTTAAAAATGTGGATTTACCAAAACTGATTATCTTAACCAGCACATCTAATTGGGGATAATGACCAAGGTTTTTGTCCCATTTCCCTTAAGACCCTGCCCCCAGCATCTTGCTGACCCACATCTCTCTGACCTCCATGGTTTTTCCTGCCCAGGGGAGGCTGGAGGAGTATCTGATAAGCTCCCACAGTTGAGGTGGGAGAGGGCAGCTGAATGTCCCCATATCACTTATCAGTCACATCTACCCCAACCTGCATCCCCATTACCTTGTCAATCAATCCATCCTCCCCAAAGTTTTGTGAGCTGCAGAGTGAGATCCATGGCAATGATTTCATCCAGGATCCAATAGCTAAAGACTCACAAAGTGAGATCTAGACTATGTAGCTAACAGATTAGCCATGTGTGGCCATTTAAAATGAATTAAAGTTAAATGAAATTTAAAATTCAATTCTTCTACCAGTGGCACTAGCCACACTCCACACTTTCAATAGCTGCATGGATAGTGGCCCTGCATGGGACAGGGCAGCGACTCATCATTCCCAACACTGTAAAGAGTTCTGCTGGACAGCACTGGTCTAGATGGACAGATCCCTAACAAAGATGTAGACAGAACCACAGCTGGAGTTATGCTACCTCCATTCAAATCTGTATTCTTCCATCTGCTAGCTGAGGATTTGGAGGGGATTTCCTAACTTCTCTGCATTCAGAGTTCCTCTCTTTGAAACAGCAATGAAAACATTAATATCTGCCTCATAGGCCTGCCAGTCACGGGACCAAGGTGTGACACACAGGTACTGTGTCTTGTGCATGAGCTGGCAGCTTAATAGCTTCAGTTTGCCTCTCCAGATTCACACTCTGCTCTTCTCCACCCTAGCCAGCCCCAGGACCTGACCTTTGTGGACTGTATCAATGGGCTTCTTGTCCTCTGACTTCTGGTTGGACCTGCCCATTGGAGGGCACCAGACAAGACTGGGGGGCAGGAAGAGAGAGACGTGTGGGTATTCGTCCTGCAGAGCCCGCCCTTCCCAGGCCCTGAGGTGGGCTCTGTCCCTCTATAAAAGTCCACAACTTCTGTAAGTGGCCCTCTTTGGAGAGCTCCTCACTCCAGGTTCCACTATTTGTTAGGCTTGGGAGGAGATGGGGGGAAACTGTTTCCCCCTGTTTCTCAATGGAGAACTGTTTTGCCCCTATTGGTTTCCCTTTTTATAGTGTTTTTAGACAGTTTATTGAGCTTTCCTCCATGACCGGGTGTGAATACACCCTCCCTATCCAGGCTAGCAGTCCTGGTAGTGCTCGGAGGAGGAAGAACAGGCTCATGGAATATTCTCTCTCCCTCTCTGTCTCTGCCTCTAAACTTCTCCAGAAGAGATTGACTTGTAGAAGCTCTCCAAATGAAGAGGATGGGAGAAATGGCTCAGGGTGGGCTGATGAGGCAAGAGCGACGAGTTATTAATGAGGAGGCCAGTCCGCAAGTAGGAGGATCCAGAATGAAAAGACCAAAGAGAGGTGCCGGTGAGAATGGGAGGGCCTGCTCCACACCATCCCCCCACCCCATCCCCTCAAACAGGACAGGAAGTCCTTTCCTTCCCAGGGCCTCCCTTCAGAGCCTAACACTCCCCTCCTCCCGCCCCTTGAGCCTCCCCACTCCATCTGAGCACCCTGTCCCTCCTATCTGTCCCCTTAGCCTCTGAGGTGTGACTCTTATCTGGAAGCCTGAGCCCCTGGAGCCAGCAGCACTGTCAGGCAAGGAGGAGACTGAGTGGTGAGGGAAAGGGGGTGGGGGTGGGGGATGCCTCTGGAAAGGCTCAAAGAAGTACTAGTATGTGGAATGCTTATTTCCACCCTAAGCTTCCCCCAGGCTTCACACCAAGCTGTGCTAGGTGTTCCTCCCTCGGACACCCAAAACCTCATTTACTTTCTTGTTTCTTCTCCAGAAAGGCACGATCTGGTGTACTACTGTGTCACCAGCTCTTATCAACTCACTTGGCACATGGTAAGTATGAAGGATCTAGTAGGTGCCCAACCAATATTTATTTTTAATAAATGTCCCCCTCATCACACACACACACACACACACACACACACACACACACACACACACCCCAACCACACTGACAAGGAAGGTGGGGAGCTCCCTGAAGGGTTGGGAGGCAAGAGGCCCAAATTTTACTTCAAATCCACCAATGGGGAACTTTGGACAGTCCCTTCTGTTCTGGAACCTCAGTTTTCTTATCTGAAACTTGGACTCGATTGGACTTGATAATCTGTGGACAGACTTTTAAAGTCATGACTAATACATAAATGATTAATACATAAAAATTTGGAATCACACTCACAAACCTTGGCATCTCAGCCTTTCTTTTTAACTCACAGCCAAGTACCATAGGTATTTTTATCAACATGTCCCTAATCTAAAAAGAGTGTTTCTTCTCATCCAGTCATCTACAGCCTCTGTGCCTACAAAATTAGGTAATTGATTCATTCACTCTCTCACTCATTTGTTTATTCAACAAATATTTATGGAAGGCCTATCATGAGTCAGAGATGAATCGTATGTTTCCTGCACTGTCTGTGGGAAGCTCAGCAAAAGCTGGCAAGGCCCAGAGATGGCATGGAGTCTGCACATGGGCGTGGAGGGGGCTAAAGGGCTCCCTCCCCCATCACCTATCCTCCTTCACTCCTGCTGTCCAGCAGAGGCGCTGTCCTGGGATAGATGGTCCTGTTGCACTGAGCAGAGAGGTCTCGGTGTCTAACAGGCTTCCTGAGAAGCAGGTGGTGATATCTGATTCAAAAGCTAAAAAGAACTGAGGACCAGGTAGTACCCAGACCTTTCCATGTGACCCAATGGAGACCTACTCGTAGCTACCAACTACATCCCAACACGCATTAGCCAAATCTAGGTAGGGAGCATCATTAGGTTTGCCTGCAATAGGTTGACCTGGAACAAGGTTTCTGAGCCCAGAAACTGTCCCAAGAGCTTTTCCTGAATCAGGCTCACTGATTCACGGAGGATGGCCCAGGAATCTAGGATGGGATGTGGTGCTCACCATCAACTCAAGGCTGCCCGGGACACATTGAGCCCCCTGGCTAAATTGGGAAGGGTCTTCCTCGGAATACTGGGTTCTGGTCTGGCCATATGCCTTTTCCCCAATTAGCCTTAGAAGCTGACTCTAGCAGCATCCTCTCTCATCTGCCTGTAGTCTGTGGGTACAACCGTAGATTCATGCAAAGCAGCAAAAAGGCATTCACATAACCAGTCACAGCTGCTGCAAACCCTGGGATATTTCAGCCTTTCTAAGCCCTGCTTCCTTCATTTGGCCTTGGAAATAAACGGGCTCAGGGTACGATGCAGGGTCAGGAGAAGGGGGAAGTTTCATTTATGTCATCTGAATTGAAGGTGCTAACTTAAGGGTGGAGGGTAGCCAGTGAAGGCCCGGATGTGACTATGTGGCAGCTCCGACTGGAAGTCTCCCCTGTGTGACCATGGAGCAGCCCTGGGCTAGGTTCTAAATTTGGCCATGTTATTTTCCCTTTGGAAAGGGAAGTGCTGAGTACAGCTGGAGTGAGTGCACCCAGCCTCATGTGTAGGTCCCCCAACAGATCCCTCCTTCAGGTTCAGGTGGGGTCCCGCTGCTGGTTGGCCATCTTTAAAAAAATAAAACTTACTGGGTCTCCCTGGTGGCACAAGGGGTTAAGTCTCAGCACTACGAAGCTATCAGCAGCCACTGCAGCACAAGTTCGATCTCTGGCCAGAGAGCTGACCCACATGGCGCAGCAGACCTCTCCTGTATCACACACTGCTCCCCTCAGCAGTATACTTCAGTCGATCTGCCTGTTCTGCTCCCCACTCTCTCTCTGGTGAATCCTCTCACTACCCTACACCTCTGGCCTACATCCCAGCTCTTGTATGCACAAATAAATAAATCTTAAAAAAACTTACTAAAAAAATACACTTTGTAGAAAATTTAGAAAATAAACGTAAGTAAAAAGAAAAATCACCCTTAATTGCACATTCTACCACCCAGAAACAGTCACTGCTACCTGCTATATATTCGTATAGTCTTACGTCTGCCCATGTGTAAACACATCACATAGTCTTTTTAAAATCTGAATGAGTTTGTACAGATGTCTAATTAACACATCCTGAATATTTTTTCATGTTATCAAATTTATATTAACATTATCATTTTGAGTGGTCATATATATACTATTAAATGAACCTGTTTTATCAAGTCGGGGCATCAATAAGATAAATATTTCACACATATTTATATTAATCACTCATGTCTACCCAAAGTAGACTTTCTTGGGTTCTTCCTCCACCCTGGATTGGTGAAGCAGAACAAGAACTGAATGAGGGCCAGGTGAGAAAGCACTAGGGTCTCTGATTAGCTGTGGCATCTTCTGCCACTCCAAGGGGTCTTTGTAGAAACTGATCCTACCATCTCAACATCTTTGTCCATCACAACAATGTCCTCACTGATCCACATTTCTAAGAGACTTCTAAGGTAGTTCTCTTATGGACAAAGATCACAAAGTCCTTGCAGTCCCAGGCAAATACCAGTCAGAGCCTGCCAGCCGCTGGCCTGGCACTGAGTGGGGATAATCCCTGTAGGTGCCCACCAGCATAACCATCTCAATCCATCAGAGACAGTCTAGTTACATAGGTACCCAAAGGGAAGGGATTAAGGATTTCTGATCCTTCCTTCTTGAGGCTCCCTGCCCCATGTAGATATGCCCACTAACTTTGCAGTAATCATCCTTGAGATGTTAAATAAGTTCCCTCATTTGTACCTCAACTTTTTGCTAGCTTATGGTACATTCTTTGATTTGCCTGTCATATAAGGAAATTTCCTTCTCTTCTAGACTAACCTCCTCTCTCCTGTAGGTCATTAATATTTCTCCTTTCCCTCCTTGTTCGCTCTTTATATTATTTCTTCTGTATCCTATATCTTCAGTCTCTTCCTTTTCCTCCCCAGACAATCTCTCAAACCTAGAAAACCAACAGACTACTAAATCCCCCTACAAACTTCATTTCCCTCCAGCTATTATCCAACTGTCTCCTTACCTTTTTGGAAAAACTTCTAAAAAAAACAACCTACTCTCACTGTCTCGACCCCTGAACACACACACAACCTGGGCACTTTGGCCACTGAGACCATCTTCTCAGAGGTCACCACTAACTGTGATTACTAGTGTCCTAGTTTGCCAGGAACATCCTAGTTTATCCCTGTTGTCCCAGAATCTTCTCTAAGTGTCGCAGTTTCAACATTAAGTGAAATGGTCACCTTACCACTCACCAGCCACAACCAAAACAAGCCATGAGTCCATTACGCCATTCTTCCCAACCTCCCAGCAACACTGGCCTCTACGGCTCTGTATTTCCTCAACTTCCCTCATCCCCTGGCTTACTGGACCCCTCTCAAATCTCCCTTCTGTGTACCCTCATAACCATCGTGTTTGCTTCCCTCCCCTCAAATGCTGTAGCTTTGCAAGGTTCTGTTCCTCTCATTTAGCATTTAATCTCCCTCTGAATTTCATCCACACCCACAGCTTCAGCTCATCATCCCCGCCTTCGCCCTCAATTCAGTGAAAATCTAAAGCCTTCTGGGAATCATGGTGGCTTAAATGCAGGTTTACAAAGCTACCCTCCCCAAACTTGACAGAAATGAACAAAAAGAAACAAAAATGAGAGAAAAGGCTGCACCAGGGCTGAAACCATAACATGATTCTTCTCAAACACAAAAGAAGACTTAAATAGAGACAGGCTCCTCTTGGAGGGGAAGCTGCCATGCTAAAAAGATAACTATTTCCCTTAATTTATAAATTCAGCACAATCCTAATCAAAGTACCAACATGATCTTTTAACACAATCAAATAACTTTCTAGTTAATTTGGTAAGAAATAGCTAGAAGAATTCTGAAAGAGATAAGCAATAGAGAAGAGAAACTCCATTTTTTTAAAAAAAAAGACAGTTGTATATCATGGTAATTTTTTGTTGGGGGGGTGGTGGTATAGGAATAAGAATAGGAAGCAAGTTAATGGAATACATATAGAATCTAGAAATGTGTATCTGCATATATGGAGAAATTTAGTTAGGAGAAAAGAGGCATGCTCTAATAGAGGACAGATGGATTATATATGCAAGTGAAAATTTATTTGTAGACAAGAAAATTTAAGTGAATATTTCTTGAGGTGAGGAAGGGCCCTTTGAGTGTTTTCTCTAGGTTGGATATCATAAAAGGAAAGGTTGCTATGCTTCACTATAAAATTTTCTGCATCAGAAACACTCTATAACAAAAGTTAAATAACAAACTGGGGGGAAATGAGTACTTGTAGCAATAAATGATAGAGAAGGGAATACTCTCCTCAATATAGAAAATGTGCCTTCAACCATAAAAAAGAGGTAAAAACTGAATGGAAATGGGGAAAGGGGATGAACAGAGTTTGGAAATCATTATTTGCTTCATCAGCCACTGTGTGTAAAGGAAAGGCAGGGAGTTGTCAGCTAGAGGAGCAACATAACACAAATGCTATCAGACCCTCCCAGTCTGTGACTATAAATAAAGTTCCGTTGACATCCATAACCCAAAGTTCCTGCTGTTTCTCTTCTTGCACCTTCAGGACCTCTGCCCTCCTCCTCCTCCGCCACAAGTATTTCTGGGAGTTCCAAAAAAGGAGCACACATATGCTGAACCATCACCCCGTCAGCCACAATCCCCATATGGCTTCCCTGGAATCCTGCCTCTCTTGTCCTAGTTCAGAGACGGCTGCCAGCAAAGCTATTGGGACAGTGACCTGTGTGTGACTACTGCTTCAAGGAGGTGTCCCCTTCCACTGCTCCCAGAGGCACCATTCCTTAGAACCAGAGGCTCCAGGTCCTGAGTAGAGGTGCCCAGTGACTGACCTCTCTGCTACCACTTAGAAAATGAGTCCAACTCAAGAGGAAGACAGAGGAGACAGCAAGGAAAGACAAAAAGGACTGTATTAGTTTCCTCTTGCTGCTATTTCCAATTACCACAAACCTGTTGGCTTAAAACAATACATATTTATTCCCTTATAGTTCTGGTGACCAGAAGTCTGAAATCAGTTTCACTGGGTTGAAATTAAGGTGTCAGCAGGCTGTGCTCCTTTCCGAGGCTAAGGAGAATCTGTTTCCTTGCCTTTTCTGGCTCTAAGAACTGCGCTCCTCATATTCCTCTGCTCAAGGCCCCTTTGTCCATCTTTGACGCCAACAGCATAGCCCCACACTGCCGCTGTCACAATGCCTTCTTACTCTGTGTCAGTCACCGTCAGTCTCCTTCTTATAGACACTATGTTATCTTTAGGACCTATTCAGATAATCCAAAACTGTCTTCTCAGCTCAAAATCTTTAATCACATCTGTAAAATTTCTTTTGTCATGAAAGATAACAATATCAAGTTCTAGGAATTAGGACCTGGCCATCTTTGGGGGCCATTTCTCAGACTGCCACGGGGGTAGATGTGTTTTCATCATCCTTCCAACTGCTCATCTCCTTTCTTCCTGGCCCCAGCCCCCTCCTCAGCTAAGGAAATTATCCACCCCCCACATATTTATAGATGCATATAAATGCTGATATCGGGAAGGGAGGTTGTCTACATCGGGAGTGTCAGAGTCCCAGTCTGGTAAGTCAAGTGCCTGTGATGGAGGTCAGGTCACCAGTCCTGGATGCACATGGAGAATGGGTGGCAGGTGAGGGTCTGAGAAGCTCAAAGCTGCCCCACCAACTAATCACTGAGATCACCAGCAAAAAGTGGGCTTGGGGTACCAACTGGCTTGAGACCCCTTTTTATGGTCCATGGATAGTTACACTGGTCTTTCTCCCCACCAAATACTGAGAGCAGCAGCATCTTCTCATTCATCACCTTGACCTTCTCTCATCATCTCCAGCACTGCTCCTTCACCAAGCAACTAAACTCAACTCAAGACTGGAAAGAGATGAACATGGGACATAGTTTCAGGTTTATGTCCAAGAATCGACATAGGAAAATAACCTGGTCCCAACCAGAGAGTCGGTAGAGATGGTCCCAAGGTGAGCATGTATAATCAACCTTCCAGGAGCCAGAGGCAAGGAAGCACTGTGGGATGGGGTTTGCCTTCAAGTACTGCCTTTAAAATGTAGGGGTCACACATCAGCAACTAACTTCACTATGATTACCATTGCAACCATTAACGTAAGTATGGCGGCCACCAAAAGCAGAGAGCCTGTGAAAGGGTATGCGTGTGGAGTGCAAAGAGGGTGCTGGTGAGAGGGAAGGTGGAGGAAGTAACAGTGGTCAGGCCACACAGCAGCTTATTTGCCAAGTTGGGGAGTTTGGACTTGATTCTAAGGTCAGTAGAAGTCATTAAAAAGCCTTAAGCAGGCATGACCAGATTTACATTTTGGAAAGCCACTCTGGCAGCATCATGGGTAATAGATTATAGTAAGGCAAAACTGGAGGTAGGGAGTCCAGTTAGGAGGCTGTTGCTATAGACATATTTGAGAGATATTTATGAAAGAGAAATAGCAAGACTTTTGAGTGGATTGGATGTGAGGGTGTGGAGGGAGGAGTCAGGAGTTAAGCTCATGTTTCTGGTTTCAACCACAGGGAGGATGGAAGTGCCATTCACTGAGTGGGAAGAACAGAGGGTCTTTGGAGAAGATGATGTGTGTCAGACATCTGTCGTATGAGGGGCTTGCAAGACATCCAAGAGGCAGCTGAAGGAACAGATCTGGATCCCAGAGGAGCATACAGGACTGATGGGAACTAAAGCGAAGGACCTGCATAAAAGTGTCCAGGGAGAGAGAGCACATGAGAAAAGAGAGGGCAGGCAATAGAGTTAGCAATAGCACCAACAGGTGAGGAACCAGCAAGGAAGTGCTCTTCTTCACGCAAAGGAAACCAAAGACCACTCAGAGAGGGAGAAAACCAGTCAGAAATCCCTGGTCAAGGGAAGGTGATGTTTCAAAGAGGAGGGGTGGCCAGCAGTGTCATGTGATGCTCAGGCCAAGGAAGCAAGGACCTAGAGGTAGATGTGGTCTTCTGAAGACACTGTGGTAAAACAAAGTCTCATCCCAGGGGTTAAAGAATGAGTGGGATGTGAGAAAGGAAGCAAGTTAAACCCACTCCTTTGGAAGTTTAGGTGTGAAGGGAGGGAGAGAAAGGGAAGGTAGGCTTTCAGAGGGGCCTTTTTTTTTTGGATAGGACAGGGTTACAGAGGTTTAAATGCTGCTGGAAAGGGTCCTATTGGAAAAGGTTGAAAAATTGGAAAAAGCGGATAGAACAGGATGAAGACAGGGTAGAGAGGGAAAGATAATGGAACTGCCAGGCAGCACTGAGGCAGGTGAGAGGCAATGAACTTGAAGAAATGCAAATTTGTGCAGCTGTGCAATTTTTCTCAGCTGCCACGGGAGGGCTGCTGTTGCCCTGAACCTCAGTGAGGGTCAGTAGTTGGATTAACTCAGGGGCTGGTGTTTCTAGGGGGACAAACAGAAAGGAACATAAGGTTGAGACAAGGGAGGGGGGACACTGGCAAGGTGAGGTTGAGGTGGTGGATCTTGGAGACTAAACTGGAGAAGGAAATGATTGAGCAAGGAGACGTTGGGGGGACAGAGTCTCCTTTAAAAGCAAGTGTGAAAGGAAGGTTGGGGGGATTCAGAGACTGAGGGCAGACTGGGGAGTCTGCATTTCAGATTTCAGTCATGGAGCAGTTCTTGGTGGTGGCCATGGGGTTGGGAGGTTGAGTTGAGAAAGAGTCTGAAAACCGGAGTCGAGGTCCCTCTGTGAGGTCAGGCCTTAGTGAGGAGGAAGCCAGACGAGAAGAATCCTTGGTGACAGCCTTGCTGTCATAGAGTGGCAGTGGAGAAACTATAAGGTGATACAGAAACAATGGTGTGGGGGAGCCATGGAGAGTAAACTCCTCACTTCCTGACCAGAGGGGTCTGAAGGAAAAACTGTTTATGACCCTCGTGGGCCCAGGGAGAGCCTAATGAAAAGGTGCAAAGACAACCACAGCTCTTGAAATAGTTAGAGCTCTTCTTGGACAGAAAGTCATGTCCAGTTCACCCCCAGTTCCTAGTACCCAGCCTAGTGCCTAAGGTAGGGGGCATAGAGCAGATGAGTTCCAAAAATGCCCACAGACTGAAGGGATGCTTCCCAGTAGGTTCTAGTCTATTCCAGTAAGAGGATTCTTTTTCACTGAAAAAATGTCCAATATCAAAACTTGAAAATACATCTGAAATGATATTGATTGTGATTGAGAAAGTTGCTAATGGTCGGCAAGGTTAGAGAGAGGGTCAGAAATAATTGCCAGCAAACCCTGGCTCTTCCTCTCACTCTGGGAAACTTGGTCAACCTCTCTGAACCTCAATGTAGTCATCTGTAAAATGGGGATAATACATACACTTACCTGGCAGGGCCCGAGAGAGGATCCCACAGGCTAATCTGTGCTAAGCACTTGGCCAGCTGCCTGGCATGAGCTAGCTCTCCATAATGTTAGTTAGCATCGTGACTATGAATTCAGTTACACTTTAAAACAAATTTGTGTTTTATTCATCACAATAGCACCCACACATCGGGGAAATGGCTGTTCGTATGTGTGGAAGGCACATTATTTATTCCGTCAGTAGGCTGTGCTTAGGGAGACTGGAAATGCAGAGACCTCTTTACAAGAACTCAGAGTCTCACAGGGGTCCTTGGTCAGTCCACCTTTACACCACCTCACTCCATGAGCTGCCCTCTTCCCAAGGCAGCCATTACCGGGACACTGAGGGGCAAAGAGGGCCAGGAACTTGCCTGTGACAACAGGACTCGTGGCAGACCTGGGGAAGCGGCCTAGCTCACCTCCCTCAGGCGCTCTTCCTCTGGCAGCTCCAGCCTGTTGGCATTTCCACAAATGCCTGGGTCTGGCTGGGCCTGTGTGTTTGCTGTGTTGCTGCTATCACCGCCAACTGCTCTGTCGACTGTGGGAGTGTGGGCCTAGGCTGCAGGAGCTGTTGTCCCAACTCTGATTGTGGTTCCAGACTTAGTCACATTTCTGTTCTAGTCTCTGTCAGAGCCTTTGCCACAGCCTCATCAATCCCTCTGCCACAGCCTCTGCCACAGCTCCTGTCACACCTGTCACACTGTCTCTCATAGCCTCTTCAGCCCCGTCACAGCCCTGTCACGGTTCTGTCATAGCTTTTGTCGTGGCCATTGTCACAACGTCATCAGCCTCCATCACAGATTCTATCACAATCTCTTTCACAGTTTCTGTCACATCCCTTATCACAGCCCCGTCACAGTCTGTCACAGCGTTGTCATGGCCTCATCAGCCTCTATCACAGCCTCTGTTATAGCCTCGGTCATAGTCCTTGTCACAGTTCCTTTCACAATCTTTGTCACAGTCTCACTAGCCTCTATCATACCCTGTCACAGCCTCTATCATAGCCCATCACAGCCTCTGCCACAATCTCTGTCACAGCCTCTGTCACAGTTCCCATCATAACCTCTAGAACAGTCTCTGTCATAGCTCCCGTCACAGCCTCTGTCACAGTCTCTGTTACAGGCTCTATTGCCCTTTCCTTGACTCTGCCTCTGCTCTGGACCCTGCAGGGTGGCCTGTGGGGCACAGCTCTCATTACACAGCGGAACTGTCTCTCTCTGGAAGGCGTCCAGCGGAAGGCTCATGTAATAGCAGGTTATCCTGATGTGCAGGGCTTGTGGGAGGGAGGTTGGGCCGTGGGGCCCCTACAAAAGATACAGTTTGCAGGGAGCTGGAGAGCAGACTCTCAAAGCAGCAGCCTGACCCTGCTGTGGCTCACTCCATGTGCCCACAGTGGTCAGAGGGCAGGCCCCTGGTCCCTGCCTCTGGCAGGGTGACTGGCTGGTTTCATAGCTTTGCTTTGATCTTCTTGACCCCACTGTGAGCTTCCAAGAACAGATTCTGTGTCTCATTCTTTTCTTGCTCACTTATTCAGAGCTGAGCACAGGGCTGGTTGTCCCCAAAGCCCTGGCCTGTCTTAAATGCGCAGACACTCCCCACCTCCACTGCCTCCCATCCAACCCTCTCTTGAGTCCGTGTGCCCACTGTTGCCCAAACACCAGGGCTGCAGTGTCTCAGGCTGCTCTGATCCCAGTGCAGGGGTCCCTCTGCTGTGCTTCCCCTCATGGTGCCCTTTGCCTGGAGTGTCCCACCTCTTGCTCTGCTTCTCTAAGTCACACATGCTTCTTCAAAGACTGATTTAACCATGACTGTTCCCTCTGCCCCTCCTCTCTGCTCTTCCGCCTCCTCCTCTGTTCTCTAGCCACTTGTCCATACCATGTGCTGTTGACCATGGCATCTAAGAGCTTCTGTATCTGCCTTATTGCTGTCACAGCCTGGAGATTAGGGGAGAACTCTTTTCGAATCACATACAGGTACTCCACGAGTTGGATAGATAAATAAATGACGAGTGATAGAACAAATAAAAGGAATGAGGTTAAACTGGGGGAAGAAGAAAATGTGAAGGAATGGAGGTTGGACAGAGGGCATAGCAGGGAGGCCAGTGTGGGCAAGGTTTGACAGAGGGAAGGCTCTGTGTTAGTCAGGGCTGAGTTGTGTCCATTTCCCAGGCCACCCCGGGTCCCCAGAGTAGGCCCCATATCCCCAGCTCTCCCCACTTTTCTCTCTCCACCACTGCTACCACCACTCTGCCCCATTTACCAGTCTCTTCCCTTCTTCCTAGTCCTTCCTGTCTCTTCCTTCTTTCCCTCCCTACTGCCTCCCCCCAACTGTTGAAACCCACCCCTAAGTCCCCTGTCTGAACTCACTTCAGCTGTGAGAGATGGTAAATTCCAGACTTGGGACAGAGGAGTCTCTGCTATATATTTCTTGGCAGTCAGCTCAGCCAGCACCTTGGAGGCCTCCCTCTGCCCCAAGTGCCTCCCTCTCCAGCCTGGCTCTGATTCCAGGTGGCCCAGACGTCCTGGAGCCCCAGCAGGACACAGAGACACAGCCCAGGCCTGGCTCAGCTGTCAGCACATCTTTTTCCTGCCTCCCTGGGGGAGGGGGGCATGATGTCCAGGCCAGCGCCTGGCATAATCCTGAGGCACCAGCCAGGAGTGCAGGAAGGGGTGAGAGAGTGAAGAGAACAAGGGCAATGGAGCAAGGACTGGCCTGCTGATGAAAGGGCTCTGCTGGGCTCCAGAACCTCACAGGTGGGGTCTTGCATAGAGGGGAAGGGCAGGTATCGAAGAGGAATGCACACTGTCTAACACACCTAGATCCTGAAGAAACCAGGCAGAACAGAAGAGGATAGAGGTGGCAAAACAAATAGGATATTGAGCCTAAAGGACTTTCTTTCACTAATGCCTTAATGCCATTGGGGAAGGGCAGGGAAGGGCAGGTGTGTAAAAATCCATGATTTTTACAGTCAGACTCTGGGGTTGGAGATGTTGGGAGGAAGGAGATCAAGGAACACAGTATCTTGCTGGTGGGAATGTGAACTGGTCCAACCACTATGGAAAGCTGTATGGCGATCCCTCAAACTGCTAAACATGGAGCTCCCATACGATCCAGCAATCCCACTTTTGGGAATTTACCCAAAGGATACAAAAACACTAATCCGAAAGGATACATGCACCCGTATGTTCATTGCGGCACTGTTCACAATAGCAAAGGTATGGAAGCAACCCAGATGTCCAAAAATAGATGATTGGATCAAGAAGATGTGGTACATATACACAATGGAATACTATTCAGCATTCAAAGA
>PVIJ01010459.1:0-60150 GCA_004024925.1 Scalopus aquaticus
AGCTCCTCTCCCTCCCTCCCTCTCTCCGGGGGAAGAAAGGTCACCGTGCAGCTGATTACTCAGAGCTCAGTTGCTGTAGCAACCGGCGGGGGAAGAGGGACTGGCTGGCTTTGAGGACGCGTGAGGTCGGCCGCGGGCGGCTGGAGCCGGCGCGGGCCTTGTGCTCCCGCGCGAGGAGGCAGCCGGCAGCCCGGCTCCTGGACGCCGCGGGCCCGGCTCCGGGGGTTCATTTTTAATGAAGAATTCCTGCTCCCCTCTCGCACCCCAGCCCGCCTTCTTCCCGCCTCCCTGGGGTCGGCAGGGGCGGCGGCCCTCCCCCAGGGGCTGCTTCTCCGTCTCTGCCTCTCAGGCCCAGTCTCTGACTCTCTCTGCCTGCGTCCGAGTGCTTCGTCCTTCCTCCTCCTCTCGAGCTCAAAGGCGCAAGCCCCTTCCCTGGCACGCCCAGGCTCACAGAGAAGCAGCATTCACACACGCAGGCGTGCACACGCTTGCACACACGTGCACATACCAGCTTGGTAAGGGACCCGCTGGAACCCTCAGCACCCCACAGCCTTTGTCACTGGCCGGGAGGCCCCAGGCTTCCTCCACACAGCCAGAGAGGAGGGTCTGGCGCTTGGCCAGCTGCTCCGTGCCCATGCCCTTGACCTGGCACCCGCTGCAAGCCCACCCTGCCCTCCAGGAGCTGCTGGGCTTCTTGGGCAGGCAGCGTGCTGCTCCACCAGGAAGCCAGGCCTGGGGAGGGCCAGAGGGAGGGAGGTGCAGGCTGGCAGGGCGGTGGCTGCACCCACGGGAGGGCCACCCCAGTCACCTGGTCATTCTGCTCCTACCTCTGCCCTGGGAGGTCTGGGACTTGGCAGTAAGGGACAAGGGCTCTGGAGCAGGGGGAGAAGGGGTATTTCCTGTCCCCCGCCCGCCTTCACTGCAGGTGGGAGTGCAAAGTGGTTCAACCACTTTGGAAAACCTTTGGCAGCTTTTTTTTTTTTTAAGATTTATTTATGCATACAAGAACTGGGGTGCAGGCCAAGGTATGGGGGGTGAGAGGATCTGCAGACACAGAGTGGGGAGCAGAACAGGAGGATCTATTGAAATCCACTGCTGAGGGGAGCAGCGGGGAGACAGGAGAGGTCTGCCACGCCATGTGGGTCAGCTCCTGGCCAGGGAGCGAACTCAGTTGCTGCAGTGGCTGCAGATAGCTTCATAGTGCTGAGACTTAACCCCTTGCACCACTGGGGAGTTCCCATTAAAAAAAAAGTTAAAATACACTTACCATAGGACCCGGCCACTCCACCCCTAGACCTTTATCCCAGAGAAATGAGAACTTACATCCATGTAAAAACTTACCCTTGGAAGCTCACAGCAGCTTTATTTGTCATTGGCCAAAGAGACACAACAAGACCTCCATCCACTGGAGCCTCCGGGACAGTCCGCCATGAAGGGCACAGGGATCAAAGTCCTGATCCAGCCACCACCTGTAGTCTCAGACTCGGTGCTGAGAGGAGGGAGCCAGAAGACAAGGATACATACCATGTGATTCCATTTCTAGAACATTCTGGAAAATGCAAACTCACCTATGGTAACAGAAAGCCACTCAGTGGTTGACTGGGGACACTGGCGGCTGGCAAGTTCAACAGAGGAGTACAAGAAAAGTTTCTGGGGTGTATGGGGGGGGGGTGGATGGTTCACTGTCTGGAGGGCGGAGGTGGTTTCATGGGTACGTCCATATATCCAGGCTCATCAAGTTGTGCAGATGAACTGGGCAGCTGTTCTATGCCATTATACCTCAGGATACTGAAAAGCCAAGGTCTTGCCTTCCTGCTCACCCAGTGACCTTGGCTGGGTCACATCGAACCTTCCAGCCTCATTGCTGAAAACAAAATAACCAGAGCGGCCTCACCTGTGGTTTCAAGGGTGCAATGTAGACTGTGCTTGACTCAGCTCCCTCCTGACTGCCCCTTCCAGGTCAGCGAAGAATGGACAGAGTCCACTCCTAACTGGATGGCAAATGTGCAGTTTTAGGTCGACCTCATTCACTCTCTTATGCCTTCAAGGTGAGAAGGGGAACCCCTGCCTTGTGCCGGGCTGGCCACTTCCTGGGTTAACAGGAGAAATAAGCCCTCCCTCCCTTCTCATGGGCACACGCTGTGGGGCCACAGACGTAAATCCGACCATTACAACACAAGGAACAGCAGTCAAGGCGTGTGCAAAGGTCCTGTGGCAGGCAGGAGCAGAGTGCCTCCCAGACTCCATCGGCGGGTCTCTGTGGCTGACATGGAGGCATGAACAGGCCCCACAGGGCGGGCAAGGACTCCTGAGGTGTGGTTTGTGTGCGGCGCAGCTTGACTCCGCCTCAGTGCACATCCCAGCTCCCAGTTCACTGCCACTTTCTCTACGCCTCAGATTCTCCATCTGGCAAATGGAGGTAATGATCCCTCATGGACCTGGCCCACAGCCCAGGGACAAGGAGGTCCAGGCTGTGCCCAGTTTGTTGTGTCAGGCTCGAAAGCTCACGGGGCCTGTCAGAGCTCCAGGGGTAAGGGCACCCTTCAGTCTCGGCACCTGCGTGAGCAGGTCCCTGAGAAATAGCGAAGGAGGGAAAGCGGCCACGGTGTGGGGGGCACGGCGCGGGGGCCAAAGCCCTGCGTCCACGGCCTCAGCTGTGGCTGCAAGACAGAGACAACGGCGGTGGGTGGGCGGGTGTGGACCCCAGGAAGTTCTCAAAAAGGGCTAAGTTGAGTCCTCCTTACCGCACCCCTCAGTGTGCTCTGAGGTCTTCGCACCCTTTCCCCCCCACACAGGGCTGTTCGTGGGCTCTCTGAGCTGGCAGGTTCTGCGGGTCACTGAGAACGGCTTTCACCAGCCAGGTCATCTTTGCTCATGAGGATGCAGTCCCGGGGGGACAGGACTCTGAACCCAGGACCAGCTGCCCAGGGCCATCAAGGCGGGTTGGGCCAGGCTTGGGGGCGTTAAGCAACCTCCACCTTGCACCCAGCAAGGGGGCCCAGCTGGCCCAGGTGCTCAGTGGGGAGCCCATGCCAGCCCCTGCCTGGGACTCAGCGGCCCGTGTTCTCCCCTGGGGCGGGCCAGAGGCCACAGGGGACCCAACAGTGACCGCCTTGGCCAGGAAGGAGGCCTGAGAGCCCCTTGCAGCTTCCTCCCAAGTGAGCGGAAGTGCCCTCCCTTGCCGGAGGGGCTGTGCCAGGCCGAGGGAGCTGGAAGGCTCAGCCCTGATGCTGCAGAGCTGTGGGTTCTCCCAGAACGCGGCCGGACGTCCACCCGCCAGCCAGCCTCTACGGCTGTGGCTCCAGAGAAGCCAGAGCGGGACCCTTGGTCCTCCACAGCCCTCCCGCGCAGGCAGGCCTCTGTGCTCTTTTCCAACAGCACCCCACCCTCCACGCAGCGCCCCAGCTGGGACCCCTGAGGCCAGATCACAGACAGGGCAGGTCCCCAACTTGTACAGCAGAGGTGACGCCAGGGGCCGGGGCCGGAACAGCTCCCCGTCTGTTCATGGAGGACAGCCCAGTGTGGGGCTGAAGCTGGGAACCTGGGTCCCAGACCCCAGCTCCGCCATGCATACGCGGGGTGGGGGGGGCCCTGGCCTGCATCATCTCTCTGTGCCTCCATTTCCCCTCTGCACCATGGGGAGGATATTTGCACCTCCCCCATAGGGCCGGAGCAAAGACTCACCAGCCTAGCGCCTGGACAGACAGCTCAGCCTGGCAGGCCCAGCAGCCGTAAGTTCTGGATAAAAGGCAGTGCCCCAGCAGCTGCTGAGCTCACTCACCCCCATCCCTGCCTCTCAGCTGGGTCTAGGAGCCCTTCCAACCCACTGGAGCCAGGCTCCATCACTCATCTGAGCACAGAAGACTCAGAGAGCCTGGAGCTCACCTCCTCCCTGGCACTCCCCGGACCCCAAGAGGAAAGGCCTCCCCAGAACCCCAGCTCTGCCCAGTGTGCCTCACCTGTGTCCTGGGCTTGCTCCTGCCTTGGGAGTACTGGGGAGACTCCCTGGGTGTGGGAGCACCATCAGGGCAGGGGTCACCACTGTCCCATTCACTCCGTGGCCCCTACGCTGGCCTGGAACCTGTGAATGAATGAATGAGTGAATGAAGGAGTGGGGATAAATGATGAATGAGTGAAGGGATGGTGAGTGAGGGAGTAAATGAGTAGATGAAGGAGTGAATGAATGAGTAGATAAGCAAATGAGTGGATGACTGACAAATGATGAGTGAATGAGTGAATGAAGGAAGGAAGGAAGGAATGATGAGTGAGTACATGTGTGGGTAAATGAGGGAGGTCAGAATCCATCTGCCACCCAGAGCAGCATCCCAAGGGACGCCCACTTTGGCCCTGGCCCGGCGGGGTCACCAGGCCAAGCCCTGCCCAGGGAGGACGTTGCTAAGGTTGCCAAGGGTTCAGAGGCTTCCAAGAGTCTTTTGACAAAAGGATCAAAGGAAGCAGATGACAGAAGGGCAGGAAATGGCTGCGGGTGGGGTGGGGGCGCAGAGCCCCCTGCCCAGGCGGGGATGAAAGAGGCACAGGAAAAGGACACAGATGGACCAGCCATGGGGGGTTGGGGGTGACAGGATGGGGACGAGGGTCTCAGCCACTTCCCTGTACCCAAAGGATGGACTTGATGGTTTTCTCTTTGGGGAAGGACCCTCTTTTCTGCCCCCACCCCCAGCATCTAGCCCTGGACCTGGCACCCAGAAGATACCCTTGATTCACTGAGTATGTGGGTGGGTGGAGGGAGGGATGGAGGGAAAGAGGAAGGGATGGACGGATGGAAGCTGTTCCCAGTTATTCCTGACCTTTCCAGGGGATGTTGGCATAAAGTGCAGAGCAAACCCCACTGGGTTTCAGGAGACTATTAACAACGCCTATGACCATTACTACACCCAGTGCTTACTGAGCGATTACTCTGTGCGGTGCTCAGCATCTCCATTATGTCTCCACGATCGCAGAGACTCCTTGGCGCTCTCGAAGAAGGCCTCATCGTGACAGAGGAGTGAACTGAGGCTCAGGAGAAGCAGGTCCTGCCTCTAGTTACCCTGTAGCCAGTGGCACAGCCAAGACAGATCAGCCTTCCGGAGCCGATAAACCCTGCTCTGAAGTCCGCTTCCCGGTTAATGTTAAAACGCCTTCTTGGCTCACCCAGACACTCATTCCACAGCCTGTGCTAAGCCAGCACTGCGACACGCCCAGCGCTGGACACGGGGCTACAGGGCAGAAGAAATAGCACGCAGCCCCTGCTGCCACCCGACTGCTGCTCAGGAGGGCAGCGCTGCACCCCAATAATTAATTCATCATGATTTTGGAACGTTCTGGGACGGAGAAAGCTGGAATGCAAAGCTGGTGATGCAGGTGACCTGCCCGGTTCTGGTGGCTTCGGAAAAGGCTGAGAGTGCAAATTGCAGGCAGGGAGGTGTGAGCAGGTGGCAGACACTCCAAGCCTGGGGCGTGGATGAGAGAAAATAACAGTCACAGTCCTGGGCTGAGCAGCCAGGCTCCTGAGCCTCTCCTCGGCACAGGCACCTGCAGGGCCAGTCCGACAAGCTGCAGTAAGATGGAGATTTGGCGCATGCCAGCCCGGCTGGCCCACACAGCTGCTAAGACAAAACTGGGTCCGTCTGATCTGGGGGTCTCAGCTCCGACCTTGTGTGCAGCTTCTGCAGAAGGGACCTTCCCGCTTGGCCAATGGGGGTGAGCTAGACCCCTGGGGAACACAGTGTCCACTGGAGGTCAAGCCCCTCCCTCCTGTTTCAGCACCGTCCTGCCAGGGCTGGGAAGGTCTTTGGGGCCAGAGGGGAATATTAGGGGAGGAATGTTTCTGAGCTCCAATCAGCTGGCACCGCGTTAGGATGGGAGCAGCATGAAGACCCCGCCTGACCTTCTGACCACATCTGAGAGCGGGACGCTGCACAGGTGCACTCCTCCCTGGTATCCTGGTAGCAGAGGCTGCTATGCTCCATGGGGGCAGCTGTGGGGCAGGGCTGCAGGGCACCCATATCCCCTGTCTTGCTTTGTCCCCAAGCCCCGAGGACAAGACTCCTTCCTGCCTTTTTTAAAAAAGATTTATTTATTTATGCATACAAGAGCTGGGTTGTAGGCCAGAGGTGTGGGGGGGTGAGGGGATTCACCAGAGACAGAGTGGGGAGCAGAACAGGTGGATCTACTGAAAAACACTGCTGAGGGGAGCAGCGGGCGAGGCAGGAGAGGTCTGCTGCGCCCTATGTGTTGGCTCCCTGACCCGGGATCGAACTCATGCTGCAGTGGCTGCGGATTGCTTCATAGGCTGAGACTTAACCCCTGTGCCACCAGGTAAACCCCTCCTTCCTGCTTTACCTTTGAAGGGAGAGAGAAGGCCTGGGATCCTCCTTGCCCTGGGCTGGGGGTTGGCTGGGGTTGCTGTCACCCATGCTTCTTCTCAGCACCTACTGGGTGCAGGGAGGACATTAGATGGTGGCTCCCACAGGTGCTCTGCAGCCAGAGCAACCCCAGGACTTGGCCCTCAGTGGGGTCCTGTATCCCTTGGGGAAGTGCAAAGGGCCCCCCTGTAACCCCAGTGATAACGGCGCTGTTCCTGAGCACCCGCCATGTTCCCGGCCCGCGCCAGGTGTTTCCCTGAATCCACCATGGCAGACACTGGTGTTTGCTGCCCCGCCACGCACTATTTAGAGATAGAACACCACTTTTTTGCGTTTTAATGAGGCACAAGGCTACCAAGCAAAATACTACATTTTCCAGTCTCCCTTGCAGCAAATGGTCATGTGATCAGTTTCTGGCCAATGGGACACAAGAGAGGTGACCAGCTGACCCTTAAAAGGAAGGGACAATCTACACCCCAATACACAGAGGAAAGAATGAGGAAGGCAGGTGGGGGCCACCTGTGACCTTGTGGGTGGAGGCAGTGCCCTGAGGGGGCGGGAAAGAAAGGGGTGCCGGGTCCTGGATCTGCCTGCAGAGCAGAATGGAATATGAAGGAAATCGGCTCTCCCCTGGCCACTGTTCTCAGGTTCCTCTAGAATAGCTGGGTTACGTCCTCAGGGAGACGCTGCCGTTGGAGAAGCAAGTGCCTAGTAGGGACTCGGTGGAACCAAGATGGAAGTCAGGCGGGCAGAGGCTGACCCCGTGGGCACGTGCGGTGAGGGGCAGGTGCTCAGTGTGGGGCCTGGGGTGGATGAGGGAAGGAAGGGTCGCCCTGGCTCTAGGGGGGCCCCCTCTGGAAGGGCTGGTCACTCTGGCCCTGCAGCCCCTCTCTCTCCCTGCAGGAGCCCCAGCACTTACTTCCAACGCCCCATTCACAGGTGGTCAGTAGACTGGATGTCTTCAGGTTAAAGACTGCCCCTTCATGCCCACTGCTACCTCTACCCTTGCCTTCTGCTCTGGGTCAGCGGGGCATCGTTTGAACCCCATTTCACACATGACTTGGCTCGGAGGACCCGTAGACACATGGCAGGCATCCTCGGCCTTTTAACGCTTGCTGAGTAGTATGCTACTCGTAATAATTTTTTTCTAAAGATTTATTTATTTATGCATACAAGCTGGGGTACAGGCCAGAGGCGTGGGGCGGCGAGAGGTTTCACCAGAGACAGAGTGGGGAGCAGAACAGGCAGATCGACGGAAACACACTGCTGAGGGAGCAGCGGGCGAGGCAGGAGAGGTCTGCCACGCCACGTGGGAATCTCCCCGGTGGGCATTGAACAGCTCCACAGCGCAGCGCTTAACTGCTGCGCCACCGGGGAGGCGTAATAATTTTTTTAAATATCCTTTTGGAAGAGGAGTGGGGTGTGGGGGTGCTGGGGGGGAAGACTGAGCATGGACGCAGCAGACCAGGGTCCCTTGGACTTGCCGGTGACCTTGAGATTTTGGACTCCTCTCTGATGCCCGTTCCTGGCTGTCAAATGAGGAATCTGCGTGAGATGGTCCCCTCTCAGAACTTGCTGCGCCATAGCCCTGTGTGTTGGATGGCTGGGGTGCCCAGCCATCAAGGGCAGAAGCCGCTCCATGAAGGGAGGGCGCCTTGCCCCAGCCCTCTGCCCACAGCCCCAGCTCCCTGTGCCCGTCTGGTCAGAGCCAGGTGGACACGGAGGCAGGGGCCTCAGACTTCATGGGGGGGTCATTGGACAGCAGGCCAGGGGAACCCTGAGGCTCTCGTCAGGTGGAGCCCCAGAGACTGGGGAGGGGCTCCCCAACTTGGTTTCCTGGGTTTAGGGGGATGTCAGATGGAGGTGCAGCACCACCACCCCAAGTTCTGGGCTTTGTGGGTCAGTCCTCTGTGCCAGGCATCCTCACCTGTAAACCAGGAAGGAGAGTAGAAGGCCGTTCCCCCAGGCCTGGCACGCGACTGCACACATTTCTCCATGGAAAGTGCCCATCACTGGGCCTCCCTGGTGGCGCAGTGGTTAAGCGCTGCGCTGTGGAGCTGTCAGCAACAGCAACGGGAGTTCGTGGTGCTGTCAGCAGCGGTGACATGAGTTCGACGCCCGGCCGGGGAGATTCCCACATGGCGCGGCAGACCTCTCCTGCCTCGCCCGCTGCTCCCCTCAGCAGTGTGTTTCTGTTGATCTGCCTGTGCTGCTCCCCACTGTCTCTAGTGAGCCTTCTTGCCGCCCCACACCTCTGGCCTGTACCCCAGCTTGTATGCATAAATAAATAAATCTTAAAAAAAACAAAAGTGCCCAGCATTGAGGCTGTCTCAGTAAAAGCCCAGTTCATGCTAAAGGTCCTGTGGTTATTGGTTGTCAGTTACCATCAATACTATTTCTGATCGTCAAGTGGCGGTTAGTGAGCATTTACAGATGTCACCAGAAAGGAGCACAGTTGAACGTGGAAAGATGGCTGTCCTATCGGAAGACCTGGGGCCTGGCTCCAAGCCCCTGGGTACCGCTCCAGAGTCTGGGGTCCAGTCTGGGAACTACAGCCCGTCACCTCCCTTCTCTGGTAGTTTTCCCCACCAGCCTCACTGGTTCGGTCAGTTATGTTAGGGATGGAAATTCCCAGGGTCTCAATACCGAAAAAAACCTCAAAGTTGCCTCAGCTGATGTTTTTCCTGAGTGTCTCTCTCTCTCTCTCTCTCTCTCTCTCTCTCTCTCTCTCACACACACACACACACACACACACACACACACACACACACACGGCCTGTCCTTGAATACCTCCCCAGGCGGGGGACTCGCTATCTACAAGGCGGACCCAACTAAGGCGGACCCAACTTTTATGTAGTTTATCTTGTGAAACAAAATTGACATTTCTGGGTGATATCTCTGCTTCTGTCTTCAGGGTCCTCCCAGAACGAGCCCCCCCACCCCCACCCCACCTTTCCCCCAGCTAGCCCGCAGCATCAGCAGCCCTGACCAGTGGACCTTCTCCTTCCTACCTGGGAAGGAGTGTTGGGCCTTGCTCACCCTCCCAGAGCAGGTAAAGTCAGGCTGTGGTCCACAGAGCACTAGCTCAGGCTCCCCCCGCCGACAAGCAGGGTGCTGTGGGGTCCGCGGTGCCCAGTGCCCACCACCAGCCCTGGTTCTGTCAGTTTCTTCCCTTTTGTACCAGAGCTGCAGGCAGAGAAAAGGCAAAGATTTGCCTGAAGCAAATACATCAAATCCTTCTGCAAATACACATTCCCCAGAACGCTGACTCCAAAGATAGCAAGGAGAAGGGACCTACTTGATTAGATTTCTTTGGGGCCTGTCTCCTGATTTTGTCGCACTTCTGAGCTCGGGGTCCCTGTGGTGACGCTGGAGCGTGTTTGATTCCCCAGCCTTTCACAGGCCGGCGTATGAACTCTCCTCTCTGAATGTTCTCGCAAGACCCTGGCAAGTTACACCCTGGAGGTGAGGGCCGCCAGCCTGCCGCTTTCTCTGGGAGGTGGGAGGAAGGGCCCGCTGTGAGCTCCGTGGTCCTGCAGCCTGTTCCCTTCCAGCCTCCTCATTCCACAGCACTGTGTCTCCCTGTAAGCCACCTTTGCCTCCCCAGGCCTCAGTTTCTCCATCTGTAAAATGGGGATAATTGTCACTACTTTGGGGGAGGGGTTGTGGTGTCCAATAAAGTGGACTATCTGAAATGTCAGATCCAGTCTGGGGCACACAGTAGGTCTTTAGTATGTGTTCAAAAATGATTAGCTCTCAGCTGGAAGATGAGCTCAAGGCACTGGTAAAATTGACCAGCGTTAAGGGAACTGAACCCCCTTTGGGGCCCCAAGTCAGTGAGTCTCAACCTTCCCTGCCTGAGATATTCCCAAGGGAGTTGCAAAATGCAGAGTCCCAGGCCCTGCCCAGAGAGTAAGAGCTATGGGAGTAAGCCCCCTGGCCCCACTCCCCACCCCAAACCCCTGTCTCACAAGCTGGGGGTAGATACTACTGCTAAATGTACTTTGCCCTGTGCCCACACTGTGCTGAAAGCTGGGGTGCTCTTCCAAAGAAGACAGATCTGGAGGGGCAGCTCACCACCTACTAGGGGGTGGTCTGTCAGTGTCGGCTGAGAAGACTTGAGTTCCAGAACGAGGCAGCAAGTCTCCTAGGCTGAGCCTGGGGCCTGGAGACCGGAAGGAAGGAGGAAGGAGGGAGGGATGGAGGCGGGAGAAAGGGGGAGGGGAGGGGAAGGGAGGGAGGAGGAGTAAGCGGGGGAGGGGACATAGGCCAGCCTGGAGGTAAAGGAGGCTCTCCTTGACCTTGCCTGGGCTATACAGTGGCAGGGACAGGTGAGGGAGCAGGGAGCAGAGGCAGCGTGTGGGATGTGCAGCCTGTGGAATAAAACCTGGGCACAAATCTCAGGTTCATTCTTTCCAGCTGTATGACCTTGGTCCAGCAACCTCCCTTTTCCAAGCTTTGTTTCCACTCTATAAAGGGGTGCCAACTGGGTCCGCCACCTACAGAGCCATTTACCAAAGAGCAAATGAAGCTTTAGCTCCAGGGACTCTCCATTGCCTGAGCTCTGCCAAGGGCCTGGGCTTAATTGTGTATTCATAAATTTGCATTATTTTTCTTAAAGAGGTCCCTAAGACTTTAAAACCTTCAGGACTCACAAAAGCTGGATGGCCCAGGTCTGCCTAAGATTTGGTGAGAAGCAGTGAGCCCTTCCTCAAGCCAGGATTGCAAAGGAAGCCTCCCAGACTTGACCTTGGGAGAACATGCTGGCACCCACTGACAGGGAGAAAGTTAATATTGGGGAGCCCCAGGACCATCCTGAGAGCTGAGCCCTGCTCCTTTTCCGACAGGCAAGTGACTTCAGGGTCCAAACCTGGAGAGCCCAGGCTGAAGCTGGGGGAGCAGCTGGAAGGAGGCTGCAGGAGATGGAGGAGAGCAGGGAGCTAGAGGGCTACACTGAGCAGCAAGCAGCCCCTCTGGCTGCCATATGCAATAGCCTTTGCAGGGTCAGGTTGGTGGAAGCCAGAGTTGAGGGGCGTGGGCAGAGGCCTAGAGTGGATGTGGCTTTGGAACTAACCTTCAGGTGTCTGAAACCCGGGGGGGGGATGCAGCTAATCTGGACCCACAGCTCTGGTAGAAGGTGGGTATTGGACATGTTTCCTTCCACAAGGGGCCTCCCTGGTGGCGCAGGGGTTATGTCTCAGCACTATCAAGCTATCCGCAGCCACTGCAGCATGAGTTCCATCCCTAGCCAGGGAGCTTCCCACAGGGCGCAGCAGACCCCTCCTGTCTCCCCGCTGCTCCCCTCAGCAGTGGATTTCAGTGGATCCACCTGGTCTGCTCCCCACTCTGTCTCTGGTGAACCCTCTCACCACTCCACACCTCTGGCCTACACCCAGATCTTGTATCCATAAATAAATAAATCTTAAAAAAAAATAGCTTCCCCACAAGAGGCCCCCTCCCACCCTCCACTCTGCAGGGGGCCTGCACAGGCACTGATTTTCACTGAATCCACAATCCACCTCCTTAAAGTGGTACTCAGCTCTCTTCATCTTGCAGATGAGGAAAGGGAGGTTCAGAGAGGGCAATTCCTTTCCCTAAGGGCACACAGCAGGGGAGAGACAGTGCAAACCAGGTGTTGGATCAGCTCTAGCTCCACATTCCTGCTCTTAACCCTCTCCTATCACCTGCTGTGGCACCGTGGCCTGTAGTGGGCTTGCAATAAAGGTGGAAGGAAGGAAGGAAAGAATTCACAGGCCAGGCTGTTCCCGCGCCCTTTCCAACTCTGGCTGCCTGCCCCCCAACCTCTTCCCGGCTCTAACTGGCAGGTTTCTTAGCCGGCTCTCCCTCTTCCGTAGGTTCCCCGCGCTCCTCCGGGAGCCCACACCGAGGCAGCTTTCTCACAACAGGACCCCCTGGCGTGGGGACGCCTCGCGACCCAGGAAGCCCAGCGGGAGAGCCGCCGCCGCGGGGTGGTCGCCGCAGCCCCCGTCCCCGTCCCCTCCCTGCCGGCCCCGCCCCTCCCCGGAGGCTAAATAATTGATTCGACTATAAATAATAGACCTGCGCTGCGCGCGCGCTCCGCCCCAGGGTGCGGGGGGCTCCCCTTAGGGTTAGAGGGAGCGGGGCAGGGGCCGAGCACGCTGTGCTGGGCGCACAAGCGGCGCGCAGCCTCGCTCCGCGGGCCTCTCTCTCCCTCTCTCCCTCGCGACGGCTTTTTCCCTTTTTCTTTTTCCTTTTTTTCTTTCCTGGAGCGGAGCCCGGCGCCAGGAGTCTGGAACCAGCTTGACAAGCTTTTGAGTTATGGAGGGGGGAGGGGAGGGAGCGGGCGGGCGGCGCGGGGAGGGGAGCGGCCGCTGCGCGGGGGGCGGGGCGGCGCGCACCCCCACTGGGAGAGTCTCCCCGATTTTGGGCGAGGGACGAGGGTCTGACGGCGGCGGCCGGGAGGGGGGCAGGAGCTAGCGGCGGGAGGGGGCGGGGTGAGTCATCCCGGGGAGCCTGGCGAGCCGCCCGGCCGGCGGAACGAGCCCGGCTTTAGAGCAGCAATAAATGAGGCCCGGGGAGGGCGGCGGGGTTTACACGGCCTCGGGGCCGCGGCCTCCCCCGCCGAGCAAGACATTCCTTTCCGCTGAACTGGGCGCCTGGGCTCGCGCGGCTCTGCGCCCTGCGCGCCGCGCCCCGGGCGACCCGGGCGGGGGGAACAGCGCCGGCTGGGGTGACACGGCCCTGAGGAACCGGGAACCAGGCCTGGGCGGCCCTCTTTGACCCCGGGAGCTGTTGTTCCCCCGGACGCTGCTCTGAATCCGCAGCCACTCCCCGACGGCAGGGACCCGTGAGCCCATTGAATGGGCACTGAGTCCAGGGAAGCGTCAGCGGCTTGCCAGGGTGTCTGTCTGTTCCCTTACTTCAGCCCTTCTTCTCCCCAGTTGAGACTTGAGGCCTGATGACAGCTTCAGGGTGGGGTAAGCGCCTGGCGCGCAGAAGGTGCCCCAAGCAAGCCTCTGGCTGAATTTGGCCAGAGCCCCTTGTAGGGAGCTCCAGGCCAGCGGGTGAGCGTGTCTGTCCATCTGACCATGCCCGGCCAGAGGCACCCAGCCCCAGGACCAGGCAGGGTTCCAGGTTTGCCAGGGCCAGAATAGAGAGAAGTTTCCAGTCCCCTCCAGGGACTCAGAGGACCCCAGGGGGACACCCCTAGGTGCTAACCGAGACCTCAGTTCCAGCTATGCCTTCTGTTTCTGCTTGAGCTATGGCTGCCTCTGTGATCCTCCGCTTGCTTTAGGGGCCCCCAGAATTTCCCCCACTCTGGCCACTGCCCAGCACCTTCCATGACCTGGAGGTGCTGGACTCTGCCACAGGCCTGGGCTTGGCTGTGTGGCTGGGGGCAGCTACCTTTACCGCCCTGAGCCTCCCTTGCTCATCTGTCAGATGGGTTGGTAATCATGCCTGCCTTTCTGGGCTCCAGAAGGTTCTTGAAACCATGCAAGTCTTGACTTAGCACAGTAAGCTCCCAGCAGGGTCGCTGTTACTGGAGCTGGTTGTTTGTTATTACTGTTTCTGAGGGACTCACACGCCTAGCAAAGCCCCCTCCCCCAGAGCGGAGCCAGGGAGACTGCTGAGCCTGTTGAGCAGCCTGGCTCCTCCCTCCGCCTCCAGCCAAGTGTTGAAATCCTCCCGAGCCACGACCACGAAGCTGCTGAGCAGAAATTTCCAGTCTCCCTGGCAAAGCTAAGGAGAATTTGGGTGTTTCTCAGAGACAGAGGCAGGTTCTGTGGGGCCGGGGCTAGGGCTGGGGTATCTCCCAGACATTATGTGAGATCTGGGAAGCACCCGCCCCCCTAGGGAGTGGCTCCCCAGATCTGTAGCTTCAATCCCAGATCTGTAGGCAAAACCACTGTCCCCCGCCATGGGATGGCTGGGCAGGAGGGTGCTGGAGGTTGGGGTCTGGTGGGAGTGCAGCCTCTAGGCCCTCATCTGGGGGTTGCAGTGAGCACCCCTGGAAGATGGGGTAACAGGGTGCTGTGGGGACCGTGGTGCCGGTGAGCACGTGACACAACTCCTTACTGTTCACGTCAGTGATCGGCCCACTTCTGGGGCCACCCAGTTTCTGAGGGGCCCACCACTCTGGCCCCTTGGCCACCAGAAGGAGCAGAACCCCGAGTCAGGGTGTGGGGCTCACTGGGGGCTTCGCAGACAGGCTGCTCCTTACTTCATTCTCAGGGCTGTGTGACCCAGGGGGAGCAACTCAACCTCTCTGAACCTAATTCTCCCTTTCTGTAAAACAGACCTTGGTGTCAGGCACCAGAGGGAAGAAAGAGCATGGTGTGTGTGTGTGTGTGTGTGTGTGTGTGTGTGTGTGTTCCCAGTACTGACCCCAATTGGACAGGTGACCTAGGTCAAGTCTGAAGAATAAGCAGTGGTCACTGCTTCTGACCACTGGAGGCTATTTTATATACATTGTTATCTTACTGTTATTCTTGGAGGGAGGTTTGAGTATTAATTTGATTTTCCAGATGAAAGTAACTGAGGCTCAGAGAGGTTGATTCACTTTCTAAAGGACACACAGCAGTGAGGGGCCTCCCCAGTGGCACAGCAGTTGAGCGCTGCGCTGTGGAGCTGTCGGGGGCGCGTGACGCGAGTTCGATGCCCAGCCGGGGAGATTCCCACATGGTGCGGCAGACCTCTCCTGCCTCGCCCGCTGCTCCCCTCAGCAGTGTATTTCTGATCTGCCTGTTCTGGTCCCCGCTCTGTCTCTGGTGAGCCCTCTCGCCGCCCCACACCTCTGGCCTGTACCCCAGCTTGTATGTATAGATAAATAAATCTTTAAAAAAATATAAAATAAAAAAAAATAAAGGACACACAGCAGTGAAATGAGGATTTCAGCCAACCCTGATCCACTGGCTGACTTAGCAAACCTGAGTCACCTTAGACAAAGAAAGTAAAATGAAAAGGCAAGATTATTTAAAAAACAAAAACAAACAAACAAACAAAAAACCCCAAAACCAAAACATTTCAAGCACTTACTGTGTTTAAGACATTGAGCTAGGCAGCAACAAAGGTCAGGACACATGGCCCAGCCTGTGAGACACTCGCAGTGTCGAGGGGACACCAGATGCCAATGAGACCCTCGTGAGTTTGTGGGGGGAGTGCTAGCAGTGCCATGGGGACCCCAGGAGGAGGTGGGCTCTGGTGTGGGGGCGGGGTGGGGGAAGGGAAGGAAGCATGAAGGCCAGAGGCTAGGGATAAGGAGAAGGAAGAGGAATGGGCAGTCTTCGATCACGGATCACTCCTGGGGGCTGGCACAGCAAAGGCAAAGGCTTGGGGGGTGGGGGCAGGACAAGATGTGAAATGTGGGGTGCTGGAGGACGCTGGGGAGACACGCTGGAGTGGTGTTGCTGAGGCTGGGACGGCCTTAGAAAGAGGCCTTAGAAAACTGCCTTTGCTCTATAAACACGGGGAGCCACCAAAGGTCTTGGCGCAGATCTCCTCCTATGGGAGTTCTAGAAAGTTTCTAGGCACAGAAATGTCCAAAACACAAGAAACTAGAAATACAGGGTCAAGATGCATCGTATGAACATTTACAGCACTTCCTTTACAAAACATTTTTGCCATCCAGGTGGGACTATTCCCCCAAAAAGGAAATTTTCCAAGTGAAGAGGGTGCCAGCAGGCAGAGCTGCAGGAGGCTCGCAGGGGTGAGCCAGGATGGGGGCCCCCACCTCGCCCACTCTGGCTCTCCCGCCGGCTGTTTGAGTGATGGGTGATCCGGCAGCGCGGACTCAGAGGCCTGCCTCGAACTGAGCGGAGCAGGTGGAGCCCTGAGGGCTTGAGACCCCCCTCTTAGCTAGGCCCTGAGCCTTCCCTGCTGGATACTTCGGCCTGTCCCTGCTCCCCTGGGAAATCTGTCCTCACCAAACCCCAAACTCCTCCCAGCTGGCTGGGCTGCTGACGCGCCGATCCCTCTCCCCGACTCTGGGCTAAGTGGCAACAGTGATCTCAGGGCCCTCACCCTGTGTCCTTGGGGAAGACTGTCCCTTGTGGGCACACCAGGGGCGGTGTCTCTTAGTCTGGATATCATCCAGCAAATGTGTTCTCCCCATTTTACAGATGGGGAAATAGGAGCTCAGAGATTTGCCCAAGATCTCACAGTAGGGGGGAGTGGGATTCTCACCCAGGGTGGGCGCCTCCAAGAGACCCTAGCGGCAGGCTTTTCCGGAGACACCCCACCACTCCCCAAATCTCACTTCTTTGCCTGAGCTGGTTCTTGGAACAGGGCCCACAGCCCCCCTGCCTGGGCTGCTTCCCGTACCCCCTGCCCACCACTCCCCTGCCAAGCCCCGCAAAGCCCATTGCTTCCTCTCCAGAGTCCCGGACTGCGTCTCATCTCCTGTCCCCTTGTTTGTGTTCTGTGTGGTCCCCGGGGAGGGGAGACGGGCTCGGGGGACGTGAGTTCCAGCACAGGCCTGCGTGGGTGGAGAGCAGGGAGCAGGGGGCAGGGGGCAGTCATCTCTTCTGGGTGCTGAGAAGAGCAGCACCGGGCGGGCGGACGTGACGGGATGGCCTTGGCTCACCCCGAGAAGGCTGATCGGCCAGCCCCAGGATTATCTGGCTTAGAGGCCAGGGGAGGATGAGTTCCAGAGGAGAGAAAAGCAAAGATCCAGACTGCCCAGCATGGCCTGACCAGCTCCCCGGCAGCCCAGAGACGTCACAGCTCTTCTCTGGCACCCCCACCCCTCACATGCGCCCGGCCCCTGTGGCACGGCTGCGGTGGGAAGCTGTCTTATGCACTGGTTCCCCCGGAGCTCCTGCCGCTAGGAGGGATGAAGCCCGCATCTTAGAGCCGAGGACAGCCCCCCAGGAGAGATGACCAGCCTTGAGAACAGTGGCCGGGGCTCCTGAACATAGACTCGTCAACGGGCACATAGTAGGCAGTCAAGCATTTGTTGGATGGGTGGGTGGGTGGGACCCTGACCCCCCAGGGAGGAGGCCCAGGTGCCTTGAAGTCTGCCCACTCCCCTGTGAAGCAAGACCGCCTGTGTCCTGTGGACCCCCTGGTGTGCAGGAGGGCTCAGGGCAGTTTTGGGGGTGGGGGAGGGAAGTGGGGGGCCCTGGGAGAGCCACAGCAAAGCAGCTCCACTTGGGCAGGAAAGAGTCCGTGTTGCTGATGCCGACTTTCAGCTACCCCCACATCACCCAGTAGCACCCCCTACAATTTCACGGGGCGGGGGGGAGCATGGTGCAGTGGCTAAGGCCAGGGGCTCTGGACCCCACCATTTCTGGGCTCCAGCTCCAGCTCTCACTAGATGAACCAGTTGCCTCAGTTTCCCCATTTGCAAAGGAGACTGACAGCATGCCCTGCTACACAAGGTCACAGGCGGAGCCAGCTCAGCACATTCTGTCTGCTATTGTTATAAACAGCAGCGCAGGGCTGCAGGGATGGGGAGAGGGCTGGCAGCCAGATCCTGGGCTCTGGTCCCTTGTGGGGTGACTTGAGACCAGGCCCAGTTTCCCGTCCGGCCTCAGTTTCCCCATTTGCGCATCAGGTCCTGCTAACCCAGGCCACCCTGACCCTTGGCAAGCCCAGGCCAGACCTCCACATACAGCTGCCTCTCCCAGCCTTGGGCTGCCCAGGGACACACGGAGGAGGGCACACAGGCAGGGCGTGCAGACACAGGCGCGGTCACAGCAAACACACAGGCACACACACCCCTAGGGAGCGTTTACACACAGACCCCGCAGGCGCACGGCGCTCACACGCAGGCCCCACTCTGCGCCCCATCCATCCTCCCCACTAGCGCTCGCGCTCGCCCATGGCTCCACACCTGCTCACACTCAGGCTCACACTCACACACCCCCCAAATCTGCTGTGCACCAACTGTTGGCACGGGCGGGGCTGGGAGCGGGAGGGGAAAAACCCACGACTCAGCCGAGAGAAGAGGGGTGGTGGGTGCGCGGGCGAGGGAAGTGACAGCCCGCGGTCCCCCTCGAGTCCCGGCTCATGAATATTAATGCGGCGGTAATTAAAATGCAGGGGCGCAGCAGGAATGGATGCGGCTGCCTCCGGAGCGCTGGGGAGCGCCGCGTCTTCGCTGGCGGATGGAGCCCGCTCCTCGCCGGCGATCGCGGGGCCTGGCTCCGGGGCCTGGATCGGGGCTGGGCGTGTTTTTCGGCGCGGCCGAGCGTGGCGTCCTGGCGTTTCCGCCCGCGCCCAGCGGCCGCCTCTCCGCGCCTGCCCCGGGCCAGGCCGCCTGCCAGGACGCCCTTCCCGGAGCCGGCCCCTCCGCCCTCACGGACCCCCTCCCGCTGATGTCATCTGCACAAAACTTTCCGCTTCCCGGCCCGTCTCGGGCTCTGAGTCATCGCCGCCCCCGGCCCGGCCGCGCCGTCTGTTTGTGCAGAGCTGGGCCCCGCTGGCCCCGGTTTGACGTCAACTGGAAGGACCTGGAGCCGCGTGGGGCCGTTAACGCGCGCCGCGGGCTGCTGGAGGCGGGACGGAGCTCCTGGGGGCCTTGGGGTGGGCCCAGGTGAAGGGCACACCTGGCCTTCCGGGCTCAAATTGGGTCACCTTAAGCAGGTCCCTTGACCTTGGGCACGTCCTTTAAGCTCTCTGAACTTCCGCTTTCTCATCTGCTCAGCAGATCTGCGCGCACTATGGGCAAATTCACTGCGCAGCCAGGTGAGCCCAGGCCAGAGATGGAGGGCCGCCCAAGGTCACGTGGCAGGTGGGCAGCAGAGCCGGGTTCCTGAGCCGGGAGCGCCAAGGTCTTCCTGCCCAGCACAGGCTCCAGGACGCTTCTGGCCATATGCTGAGAAACCCACTTCACAGGGGCGGTGGAGCAGGGCCCCTGGGGTTGAGCCCGACCAGGCTGAGGGCCTCTGGCCTGTTTCCTCATCCTGAAACAGGTGTGATGACCTAGTATAGAAACCACAGGGCACTACCAGGACAGAGGCTCAAACTGAAGACGCCCAGCGGCTGAGGTTGAGGAGCATTGTGAGGGGGGAGTGATTCTGACCCCACTCAAGGCAGGTGAGGGGGTGATTTGGGGGTCAGGTCACCCACTCGGCTGCTGTTCTCGGGGTTGAACAGGGATTAGGCCCAGGTTTGGATCCCAGGGTCAGCTCCTCTGCCTCCCGCCCACCCTAAAACCAGCAGAGAGGCCTGCCCTGCACCCCACACCCTCGCCTCCCCCACCCCCAGGCCTTACTGGAACTCTTTCAAGTCCTCCAGTGCTCCAGGCGGCTTCTTGCCTCCAGGCCTTTGCTTGTGCTCCCCACCCCCATTCCTGCCTGACATCTCCTCCTCCATCTTGCCTCAGCCCTTCCCCTGGGGAGTGTCCCAGTTACCACCACCCCCCAATACATGTGCGCACGCGCGCACACACACACACACACACACACACACACACACACACACACTCACACATGCACAATGACAGCATTATCTCCCCCACAGCACATGCCACACCACAGATTACAGACACAAGGGTGTGTACACGCACACACACACTCCGTATGCCACAGACCTCTGCACACATGCCCACACACATCACCCGGCCGCTCCATACACACGGTGTGGCCCTGACCTCACAATAAACACACACACACACAGACCACCCAACAAGCCCTTCCATCAGTGGCCCCGTGTGTGTCCCAGGGATTCTTCCAGAACTTGACATAACAATTCACATATCCTGTCTATGAGCGCCTTTGCCTGAAGCAGGGGGCAGGTTGATCAAGGGCAAAATCAAGACCCTGCCTCCTGCTGTGTGCCTTTGGGCAAGTCACTGTCCCTCTCTGAATCTCCATATCCATACAGACCTTCCTCCCTTCAGAGGTAAAATGGGGGTGTAGCCCCACAGGGTGTCCAGAAGAACCGCTGAGATGACGTGCTGAGCTCTTGGCAGGGGACCTGAGCTTGGCTCTGCCCCAGGGCCCACTCCCCTGTCCCGTCCACAGGCGCAGGCCCCTAGGCCTCCAGGCTGCCCAAAGCCCAGCTCCTGCAGCGCAGCCCATTTCCATCACCAGCCTGGGAGGCAGCGCCGGCAAGAGGGCGGCCAGGTCCCAGCCAGCTCCGATGACGAGATGGCCAGGCAGGGACAGTTTGGTTCCCTGGCACAGGACTGGGGCTCACTCCTCTGTTTCACATGGAGATGAGTTCTAAAGCCACATGGTCAGTTTGATTGGGGGAGCCACGGACTCTGCTGCCTGCCTGCTGGAGACCCCCACATTCAAGAAGGAAAATTGACCACTTCCACCCAACTCGAGCCAGGCCCTGCGAGATGTTGCTGCAGCCCCATGATGCTTGTCCATCTCCAGGGAGGCAAAACAGAGGAGAAACTGAGGCTGGAGGCTGGGGTCCTGTGCCCCAAGCCACGTGGCTGCTCCAACTCCAAGGCCTGACCTCTTACCCACAGGTGCTCCCTGTCTCGTCTGCCGGGAACAGCTGAGGAACCGCCAAACACAGCACCTGCCTTCCCACTCACACTCAGATGACCCCCTCTGCCCAACTTCTGGGCATCACCCAGGAGTGAGCCTGGAGAACCTCCAAGAGAGCCCGGGGAGGGGACCGGTGCTCACCGAAGGGCTAGTTATTGGGGGAACTTTCCAGAAAGGGTCAGGTGTCACCATTCTGGCCAATCCTACATTGCGCACACAGAAAATCTCCAGCCAGATAAGTGGAGACATTGGCAGGACTGGCCCGCCGGGGCAGGGGTGGGGTGGGGTGGTCCGCGCTGCCAGCTGTGAGTGTGTCTTTTGTTGTTTTTTTTTAAGATTTATTTATTTATGCATACAAGAGCTGAGGGGGGGTAGGCCAGAGGTATGAGGGGGATGAGAGGAGATTCACCAGAGACAGAGTGGGGAGCAGAACAGGCAGATTGACTGAAATACACTGCCGAGGGGAGCAGCAGGGAGACAGGAGAGGTCTGCTGCGCCATGTGGGAAGCTCCCTGGGGATCCAACTCATGCTGCAGTGGCTGTGGACAGCTTCATAGGCTGAGACTTAACCCCTTGCCCCACCAGGGAGGGCCCAGTGTGAGTGTGTCTTTGAACTCTTGATGTCCTCATGCTGTATGAAAGGGGAGAAAGTTTCTGTTTTAAAGGCAGCAGTGAAAAAACGAGAATGAGTAAGTGTACCGTGCTGAAAGCCAGGACCGGCACCCAGTGATAAGGCAGCAGACATTCATGACCGTCTAGAGCTTTCTTTCCAGTCGAGTGCAGACCCCGCTGTCCAGTGAGACTTCATGTCACCTGTTCTGGGCCAGGTCCTCCGCTGTGAACAGACCGAATGACTCCCCTACCCCCCAATCCTGGCACTCAGAGTCCAGGGGGGAGATGAGTTCGTTAGTGTGGGTTCAGCTGGTCCAGGGGGGTCAGGGGGTCCCCCGGGGAGGAGACACTTAGGCTGAGATTGGCGAGATAAAGAGCAGAAGCCAGGTTCTAGGCAGAGGGCATAACGGGCACAAGGTCCCTGGGGACAGGACATAGAGAATGTCAGAGTGGCTGAGCTGAGAACCAAAGGTAAGGAGAGGAGAGAGGAGGGAGAAGGGGTGCAGGGGAGGGGAAGGGAAAGGAAGGGACCACAGGGGAGGGGAGGCCCAGGGGAGCGGCATCCCCACCTGGGAATGACACAGAGAGCCAGGAGGGCTGGGACAGTTAGGCAGGGAAGGAAGTGGTCAGAAAGCAATGTCTGGCGAGCAGAGAGGGAGCACTGGGCTCAGCACCCGGGCCCAGGGTGAAGGCTGCCGGCTACTTTAGAGGGGAGCTCCCTGGTCTTGGTCAGTTCTGGGCTTCTGGGTGTGGGTTGGAGAGGCGTTTGGGAAGGCACGAGGTGGGGAGTATGGCTGGACGTGATGTCACAAACAAGCTCAAGGAGGGGCGAGCCTGCAGCCAGCCCGGGGACACTAGCGGCAGTGCAGAGAGCAGCATCTGGCCCTCTGGCCTTGCAGCCTTCCTCAAGGGGCAAGGGCCCCGCACCACCAAGGGGCGGTGCCCAGCTGGAGCCCCTGGGCCCTGGTCAGTGACCCAGGCACCTAAAGCCCTGGCATCCCTATCCACTCAGTGCTGCCGCAGCCCACTTCCCCCTCCTCCTCCTGAGGCCTGGGCCTGGAGACGGCTTGTTGGCAGGGGGTGCAGGCAGAGCTTAAGCACATGAGCTTAAGCAGTATCCACACCTGGAAGCTTAGACCCTTCAAGGAAAAGGGGGGCAGGGAGGACTGATGGGGTGAATGGGGAGCTGTAGGGGGACCTGCTCCTCACGCTGCTGCCACCGCTAGTGCAGACCCCAGGAGTATGGACTCAGCCTCCAGGTGTGTTTGTCCTTGGCAAGGTGTATTTGTCAAGGAAGGAGGACAGAACAGATTTTATTTAGGACTTTGTGGGCTTGGTTCATAACTGGTAAATACTTAGTCATGAGGCATGTGCCCTTCCCCTTGTTCTACACCCCCCCCCCACTCATGGAGGAGGGGCTCAGCATCTGGGGGTTGACCCAAGGGGAACCTCCAGGCTTCCTGAACCCCTTCATGTATCCCCCCGCCCCCCCACTATGCTCTTTCCAGTCCCTCTGCATTTGTCTGAGGGTCTTCCTACCTCCCTGCTTGACTGTTCAACTGTAGTGCCTCCTCCTCCAGGCAGCCTTCCCTCCCTGCTCGCCTACCTCGCTCGCTCTCTCCATGCAGTCTCTGGCTTTCCAGCTTATCACTGGTTTTACTGGGTCACAGTGGTTGTGATGCTCTGAAGGGCAGGGGATGTGAGTCCTGGTGCTCCTGATCCTAGAAGCCCCCCTCCACCCCACCCTCACCCCAACTCGGCAGATCCAGGTTCTGAGTCAGATTTCAGCTCCAGGACTTTCTTGCTGTGTGACCTTGGGCAGCGGCTTTGCTGCTCTGAGCCGGTTTTGTCTTCCAAAACCAGGTAACCATCACTGCACCTCTTGCAGTGAGGAGGCGATGTGGAACGGGGAGCCCACGTGTGCTCGGCACTTGGCAAGCACTCAGAGAAGGAATTAGGAAGGGCAGGAGTTACATCATTCACTTCTTTTTACAGCTGAGAAAACAAGCGGAGGAGGCTCAGCGAGGTGAGGCCGGCAGCCCAAGGTCGCACAGCCCTTAGCAGGGGAGGAGCCCAAGCCACCGCGGGGCGACCTGTGCTCTTCAGCCGCGACCCAACCTACGTTCCCCTTCCCGGTCTCCGCGGCCCTTGGGCGCCTGCAAGCCCCGCAGGGGCCGCGGACACAGGCGGCACAGCCCGGGCGGAGCCCGCGGGGCGCAAAGGGTTAACGGACTCCGCCGCAATGGGCCGGCCTCCGGGGGAACCAGCCAATGGGCGCGCGCCGCGATGAGGTAATGCCTGGACCGCGCGGAGTGGGCGGAGCCGGCGGGGACCTCGCGGGGCTCGGGTAGCAGGTCTCCCTACCTGGCCCTCACCTTTGACCTTGATGTCCCCCGCCGCGCCCCAGCCTTCCACCCGCGGAAGCCAGGTGCTGGAGCTGAGGGTCTCGGGCTGCCCGGCTCCTGGGCAGCGGGAGTCCCTCAACATCTGAGGCAGAACCCCTAGAAGTCATGCCTCCTCTGGGCCTCAGTTTCCCCTTTGGCAAGAGGCGAATCGATGATCGCTAAAGGCCGCTTGTGTCCATTCTTGGATCCCTGACCTGCCCTTGGCCCTCCCTCCAGCGGGCGCGGCCCTGGCTCCCTCCCCCCAGTCGTGTCCAGGGCCGGGCAAGGAGTTCTCCAGGCGAGCAGAGGGCGCCTCCTCGGCCCAGGCACACCCGCCACATGGGCCAGACTTTCTTCTCCCTGGGGTGTCTGTGCCTGACGCCCCACAAGGTCCCTTCCCGCAGCCAGCTCCTGAGCTAGCTGCTTTAGTAGCCAGGCTGGCCAGAGGTCAAAGTTCAGTATCATCTGATATTAGTCAAGCGTGGGCGACCACGACCCTTCAGTTCTTCGGGCTTGGGGGTGACCTCGCCGCTGCCAGTGCTGCCTGGGACCGCGGCCCCTCCCCGCCCGACAGCAGGGGGCCGCGCCTGTCCAGCGCCGGGCACTAAGCAGTTAACGCCTTTCTAGCCGAGCTGGCACTGCCGCTGCCGCCTGGGCTTATTAGTCAGCTGGCGGGGAGGGGGATGGAGGGGGAGAGGAGGGGCTCGAGTTGAGAACCGCAGAAAGCTATTCTCAGGGGCTCCCAAGTGTGGGGAGGGCGGCTCAGCAGGAGCTGCTGCTTCCCAGAAAGTTGATTATTTTTAACCCAGGAAGAAGAAAGGAAGGAGGCGAGGGAGAAGGACTCAGAGAAAAGGAGAGAGGAGAGGAGAGGAGAGAAGTGAGGGGGGAGGAGAGCACTATGGGCGAGGGGAAGGAGAGCCAAGGGCCGGGAGCGCAAAGCAAGAAGAGGTGCAGGCAGGCGAGGGGCCTGCAGGGGCGGGGTAGGCGAGGGGGCTCGCTGGAGCCGGGAAGCCAGCTGGCTGGGGTCTGGGCAGCAGGGCTGATGGGGAGCAGGCACTGCACGCTCCCTGGCCCCTCCCTGCACCCCTCTGGCTCCCCTCCCAGGCTCCCCTCCTCCAGCTCTGTGGGGCTCTCCATCCAGGCTGCCACCTGCCATCCCAGGCCTGAACCAGAGCAGCGCCCCATAAGGCAGAACCAACCCAGGTCCCCGAGGGCACTGGGCTTGGAGAGAGGACACCACCGGCAGCCACAGCCCTGCCCTGGGGCTGTCTGACATGGGCAGCACCCCAAGTGTCCTTGCTGTGGCGATCATCCAGTGATCCGGGCTTGGGGGCATTGGGGGAGCAGCACGGAAACCCCAAGTCCTCAGCAGTGAGGGGTTCCTGGTGGGGAGGGGTGCAGTGCTCCCTTTCTCCTGTCCTGGAGGGGAGCCAGGCTGAGGCACAGGGAGGCAGAGGTTGCCCAGGCCCTGTGAATAGTGGAGGGCACCTGGCTGGGCAGGCCTGACCTCTGGGGGGGTGGGAGGGTTATAGATGTCCCTGCGGAGCATGCCTGAGGCTCAGGAGTGGCTCTGGAGTGTGGGGTGACTGGTGGGGGCGGTGGAATGAGGGTCACAAGGCCAAAGTCCCAGAGCATCAGTGTGGCTGTGTCCTGGGGGCAGCGAAGCTTTGGGAGTGTTTCTTCAGCAGAGCCCAGACCTGCCAGGCTCACTTGGGGACGGGAGCAGATGCAGGGAGTGGCCCAAGGTCCCCAGGGAGGCCAGCCTCAGACACGGTGTGGGAGGGGCGGAGGACAGGTGTTGGAGGCTAGAGGGCAGGTCAGGGATGTGCCCTGTGCTGGAGGCTGGTGCTGTTCCCTCCCATGGCCGGCAGCTGATGGAAACAGGTTCCCAGGAGGTCAGGTGTGTGAGCTGGGACCTGGTCAGGACTGGTAGAAGGAGCAGCTTGCACAAAGGCATGGAGAAAAGGGCAAAGCAACTGCATGTGGAACTGTGGAATGTGCTGGAATCTTCCAGAAAGGGTCTGAGTCTGAGCAGTGTGGGGCTTCGAGTGCCATCAAAGGGGTCTGAACTGCAGTCCTCGTTGAGCCCAGGAAACATGGGAGCAGAAGGGTAGTTTCTAACACTGGACACAGTGGGGAGCTCAGCAAATGGAGGGGGGAATAGTGTAGGTGGGGCCTGCACCCTAAGACTGGAGGAGGGGTATGTATGACTGGACCATGTCAGGGGCCAGACCCTGGGGTGGCCTATGGGTATGTGTGTGCCCTCCAACTGAAGCACCACCAGGGGGACACCCCCAATCCCCCCAGGACCAGGGAGTGGCCTGGCTAAGTGGGGGAGGGGGGAGGGTGTGCTGGATGGATGGGGGCCCTGGTTCCCTGCCCCCGCTCTGAAAATGAGCACTTCCCTTCATGCCTCCCTCCATCACTGTGGAACCAGGTTTAGCATCTCACACCCCCATGCCCAGCCTGGAGCTGCCCAACGCCAGGGCCCAGTGACTCTGCCAGCAGCAGCGGGCAGTGTCCTGGCCCCTGAGCCCTGGCCCCTCTTGCAGACTCTTGGGCCACGTGGGTTCCATTACCCACGGTTAGTGCCCCTCCCCTGGGTGGGCACAAAGTTCTGGTTAAGATTAAGGGACGAACCTGAACTCAAGCCTGTGGGTGAGGTCCGTTGGGGCAGTCTGGAGCCCTCGCCTCTGTGTGCCTCCTTTTCTTCATCTGCAAAATGGGGCTAATAATGGCAGAGGTGAAGAAACCACGGAGACAAGTCCCCAGCAAGACAGACAGCTAGTCCCAGGTATGATGCAGGGCGTGGGCTGCAGCCCCCCCAGGGGAGAATTCGACTCCCCACCATCTCACCATTTTGCAGATGCGGAAACAGAGGCCAGAGACACTTCTAAATGGCCCAGAGCCGACCTCAGGCCGGCTCAGAATTCCGTTCCACTGCCACTGCCCCCCAAAGAAAGAAATACACGCGACCCCATCCCGGCCAGGTCCCCACAGGCTTCTCTGAGCTGCGCTTTCATGGCGCAGCACAAAGGGGGGTAGCGGAGCAGAGAAAGAGCCCCACAGGCGAGGAGCCGGCTCCGCGGGCGCTTTCCTCCTGCTTTCTTCCTCGCTCAGCTCTTTGTTAAGCTCCCTTTCAGCTGAACCGGCAGAGCCTGGGTGTTCCGAGCTGACAATAATTGCTGTGTCTAGACAGTGTCTGGTGTGCGGCCTCCCTCTCCCGCGCCTCCCTGAGGCTCTCTTTCCCAGCCCCGCTGGCCCTGCCTGCGCCCTCGATTCCCACACCCCTTCCCCTCTCTGCTGCCCCGTCCTGTCCTGCCTCCCTCCTGCTCCGGCTCTCTGCCTCTCACGGCCCACCCTCTGGCTCACACTCGCCCCATTCTGTCTCCAAGTCCTGAAACCCAAGGAACAAAGGTGGTTTTGCGTGAGGGTCTGGCTGGCAGTCCTGGAAGGGTACTGAGCCCTGAGCACGCTCCCCAGGAACCGGAGGACGGGAAGCGGGGACCCACCAGGCCCTTTTCCTCACTTTCCACTCAGGCCTGGGTAGAGGCCAGAGGAATCAGCGCAGGGAGCACGGAGGTGAGGTGCAAGGAAGAACTCCCTGTGCTCTTGACCCTCAGGTGTGCAGTGGCCTCAGGAGGGAGGAGAAGGCAGGGAGTCCATTTCCACACGTTCTAGGATCTTTTCCTGCTTCAATCCAGATCAGCAACTCTGGAAGTTTCCCCAGAAGCTGGTGTCTCCTCCCTGCTGTCAGAGCCGAGGGCCTCAGGGTGATCTGAGACAGTAACAACATCACCAGCATTTTCTCGGCCCTTTCTCCCCACCACACTCTGTGCAAATCGTGTGGACAGAGTCATCTATGATCCAGTAGAGAGACAGACACACAGACAGAAACAGAGACAGACAGAGGCGGAGAATATGAATGATCCTATTTTACAGATGAGGAAACTAAGGCCCAGAGGGATTAAGTCACTGGCCCAAGTCACAGAGCCAGGCGGGGGAGGATCCTAGACCACAGCCACAGAGCCTGGCCCCAGACCCCAGTAACCCCCCCCCCCACATGGGGAGGTTAAATATTCACTGTCCGCCTGGGGCTGAGATCAGCGCTCCGCTTGTACTGTGTCCGTCACCCTCCCCAGCCTGTGGATGGGACCTGGGGTCATGTCCACTAGACACTAAAGGAGCAGCCCCGGGTGTGGGCTGGGTGTGGGCAGGTGGTGGCCGAGCTGGGCGTCAGGAGCCCTGCTGGTCCGGCCCGTCAGGCTGTTGTGCGGCCTGGTGAGGCACGGACTAGAAGCTCAGTAAAATCGGCAGGCCGTGTGCCAGTGTGGGGCGCTGTTCTCGAGAGGCTGCGGCCTGGCAGGTTCTGGCGAGGAAGCCAGCTTCCCTCTGCAGAGGAGTTCAGATGAAGTAAGGGACACGGGGCTTCTGGGAGTCAAGGGAAAGGGGCCCTAAATCCAAGAAGGCTTCCTGGAGGAGGTTGAATCAACACTTTGTACTGGAGGATAAATAAGAGTTAAGCCAAGAGGGGAGGGGAAGGTGTTCCAGGTGGAGAGAACCAGTGTGGGAAGGCCCCTGCATGAGAGAGGAACAGGAATCTCAGAGGGTCTAAGCAGTGTTGTCAGGCTGGGGGAGGTGGAGGCACGGGTGCAGAGAAGTGGGCGGAGGGAAGGCCTGAGGTTGGAGCCAGCTCATCTGGAGGGGCCCGGATGGCCAGGCCTGCAGGAACTGGGACTTAGCCCACAGCGGGGAGACCAGTTAGGAGGCCGCCACAGGCCACGGGGCTCCAGCAGAGGCTGTCTCCCAGAGGGAGATGGTGGCGAGGGCAGGCCAGGGCGGGTATCAGAGGCCCAGGCAGTCACAGAAAGATGCCACCTCTCAGGGGCTGGCGGCTGCCCCACGCGGTTTTTGCATTCCCTGCCCTTCCAAGCACTGGGTGTGGACAAAGTGCACAAAGGCTTGGCGGCTTAGCAAGAGGATTCACTGGGAGGAATGATCTGGAACCTTTGCAGGATGGAGCAGAGGGCAAATTTGGAGGCAGGGAGGGGGAGCAGCCACTGCTGAGCGGGTTTTCCTTGCTGGCAGTTTCGCCCCCACCCAGCCACTCCTCCCACTGCGGTCGTTTTGATTCTGCCAGCCCCCACCCCACTGGCTCTCGCCCCCCGCTGCAGGGGGAAGATGCTCCCCATTCATTCCCGTGTCACTGGAGTACCGGGCCAGCCTGGGTCAACCCCAGCAGATGCCTGGCGCGGGGGCGGGGGACCCTGCCTGCCCCACTGGGCCTGCCTCAGAGCCTCAGGGACACGGCCTGGGCCTGCTCACGGCTTCTCACCACTTGGCTTGGCCTGTGCAGCCTGGGCGGGAGGAAACAGCACCTCCAGGCTGTGGGCCCAGGAGCTGCCCCCTTAGCCCACTTTCCGGTGGAGGGGCAGGATCAGGCCAATGGCAGGGTGGGGAGGGGGCCCTGGCCGGCAGGCCCACCATTCTGACTCCAGATCCCCGAGCAGGTGGTTCCAGAATGCAAACTTTTCTATGGATAGTTGTAGAAAAACAATGTGACCGGGCACCACGGCGGCGTCCCCAACACCCTAGTGAAGTGTGGGGCAGCCCCTCTGCAAACACCGGCCCTGCAGCCACACAGCTCTGAGCCTCCCTGCTGGTGGGGCAATGGTGGTTGCCTGGAAACAGAAGCCTCCCGGTACCAGCCACCTGCAGCCGGGCAGGCAAAGGCCCTTCCCAAGAGCTTTGCCCTTGGCCACTCCTTTCTGGAATATTCCTCCCCAACACCTCCTGAGATCACTCTCACTTCATGGCTCTGCTCAGAGGCCCCCTCCTCAGAGGGTCTCCCCAGGCCTTCTTTTCCTCCCCGTGGGCTTCTCCCAGGGCAGGGGGACGCTCTTCTGCCTCGAGGCCCCCAGCGCCTAACACAGTGCCTGCTCGGCGGGCACGCCAATTGCTGTTGAAATCACTGTTATTTTTTCGAACGTCTGTCACATGTGCCTGGCACGTCAAAAGGCCTGTGAAGCCCAGCTGGCACCACCCCCTTTCTGTGTTATGGGTGGTGCTGGGCCATTATTATTATTAGTAGTAGTAGTATTACTATTACTATTATTGCTGTCATCATGGTTGTGATTATGTCGGTCACCCGGCAATCACGTCGCTGAGCTGACCCCAGACCTCATTTCTCCAGCCTGGGAAGTGGGAGTCCTGGGGACTCAGGCGTAGCGCTGCAGGGAGACAAAGAAGGCTGCTGGCCCCCGGGAGCCTGAGCCCCTCGCTGGAGAGAGGCCCCAGAAGCTCGGGAAGTGCACCCGAGCAGGCTGCCAGAAGGCCATGCATAATTCATTGCCAAATGGGGCCTCGGGCGCTCTGGGCGGCGGCTGGGCGCTCACTGTGCGCCTGGCACTTAGCTGACTGCTCCTCACACGTCCCCTCATTGCATCTTCACGGATTTGCAGGGTGTGATCCCCCCCTTTACTCAGAGGGTTCCTGAGGTTCAGAGGCCCGCCGCTGTCCAAGCTGCACAGCTTCTCAGCAGCCAAGCCCAGCTTGGTCTGCAGATTGGACCCAGGGCCCTAGTCACCACCTCTCAGTGGAGAGAAGAGACAGTGGGGGTGGGGCAGAGCAGCCGAGGAGGCCCCCACCCCTGGCAGGGCAGGCAGGACAGGCGGGTCACTGCTGAGGGGGCCGTTGTGTCAGGGCTTCTCCCCTCCCTCACCCTCCTCCCTTTGAGTAGCTGCACCTGCTGTGGCCCAGAACAGAGCTGACCCTGTCTTTGGGGCTCAGTTTGCTCAGCTGTAAAATGGGAGTAACAGAACCCACTCCAGGGACCACGCGGAAACACGGCTGGCTCAGAAGTGGCATCAGCAGGGGTGGGGGTGGGATGGGGTCTGACAATAAAGGAACAGGAGGGGGCCCATCTGATGAAAAGGTTCTTGATTGAGGGAGAGACACCCGGGATAAAACTGTAGAGCAAAACGCACACACAGAAGTGTGCAAACGAGACCCCAGGTCCGGCCCTTGTTGGCCCCGGCTGCCTTACCTGGTCCTGCGGGATGTTTCCATTGGGGAAGCTGGGTGAAGGGTACTTGGGGTCTCTCCGTATTCTTTCTTATAACTGTATGTGAACCTCTGATTTATCTCAGCAAAAATGCAGATTAAAAACTGTCATCCACCTCTGCCTGCAAAGTGTCGGGGGCCCCTGCCCTCCCAGACCAGCCAGTCACGGTGGGCATTCACCAGCAGCTGGAGATTTCCTCCACTGTCATGTGTCTTTCCTGCCTCACTGTGTTCCCAGCCTTTATTCCAGAATGTTCCTATCCTTTCCCACCTTCCCATAGACAGGAATTCAATACCACCCCTTGGGAATCTAGAATAGACTCTAGAGGAGGACAAAGGGGGGCCTTTGTCATGTCCCCTCTTGGCCTCAGGCCAGGCACCCAGATGCTCATCAGGATCATAAGGACCTAACCACCCCCTTGGCCTCCTGCCCCCCAGAAAGTTAGGGGCAGCAGAAAGAAACTCGTGTGTCAGACGAGCCAGGCCCTAGACCCTGCTGAGCCTCGGCCTCACTGTAACTGGACAAGTCCTGTCCTCTCTTTGGTTTTTCGATTCTTCATTTCAAGTACTAAAGCACTGGACTCGGTTATCCTTAAAAACAGCTGTGAAGAGCTGGGTCTGGCCTCTCTGGAGGCCAAAGGGGGCAATCCTTCATATTCCAGAAGAGCTAGACTCCAGGCTTGCCTTGACCCTTCCCTGCTTGTGCCGGTGGGCCCTCTCTGCCTCTCGGCCTCCATGTAGGGAATCTAGAAGGAGGGCCACACAAGCGCAGGTCATTAAGTTACTCAACAAACACTTCATAGAGCACTCACCAAATGCCAAGCACCAGCGTAGACTCTGGAGGGATAAAAGGGGGGCGTGTTCCATCCCTGCCTTCATGAAGCTGCAGTCAACAAGGGAAGAATGCCACGAGAAATCAGAAGCGCAGCTGAGCCAGTGCAAAGGAGGAAGAGTGCTCAGCGGGGAGAGTGTGTCTCAGGGGCTTTCCTGGGCTGACAGCTGAGGTCTGAGTAAGGGCTTAGCACCCAGCAAGGGGGTGGTCCCAGGTCGATGCTGCTCCAACACAGGGAGCAGCATGGGTTGGGGGCCTGTGCAGAGAAGGTGGACTGTGCAAGATAAGTATCCAAAGAGGAGCTGTTCATGGATGACAGGGGGAGTGGGGGAAGGTGAGCTGGGGAGGCCAGAGGACCCCGTGGGGAGCCTCTCTCCCTCCAGAAGGATGCTTGGAGACACGTTATGCAGGGAGTTACCAGTCTGGATTGGTGTTTTGAAATCGCCTTTACCAGGAGGAGAAGGGGATCTCATGAGTCTCACTGTTGCCTTTGAGGGTTTTTCTATGGTGTTACTTAAAATATGTGCAAACATGAAACAAGGCATACATTCCCCATAGCTCTCATACAGCCATAAATCCAAGACAGATTGATTGGTCAAATACAAAGCCAGTTCCAATCAGATTAATTTTATATGACATATTATGTCTTTGGTCTGAAACCCTGCCACCACCTACAGTACTGTGGCTTTGAGTATTTATGGGGGGCATTGAGGGGGCAGAGAAAATTGGTATTTTAAATTGATAAGAAAAAGACAGACATCTCAAGAGAAAAATGGAGGCAGTTCTTGGATTCAAGTGCTTTACAAGATAATATCTAAGTGATCGCAAATGCCTATAAAGGTCTTAGCTTTATGACTCCTTAAGGAGACAGATATAAGCAGTGCACTAACTGGGAAAGCTACAAGACTGACAATAGCAAGTGTTGGATGAGCACATGGAGCACCTGGAACTCACACACCGCTAGTGGGGTTGGAAATGGTACAGTGGAAATTGGGAGGAATGTGTCCAGACTGCTCAAATCAGGCAGCCCCGCCCCTGCACCAGCCCTTCTGCACCTGGGAAGCCACACAGGGCAGGGACCCCTGTGCTCACCAAAAGACATGACCTGGGATTCTCAAGCAGCTCAGTTCATGGTAGCGCTAGACAGAATGAATCCTGAACCCTTTCAGCTGTCGGATGGAGAAACGAATTGTGAACTATTCACCCAGTCGATGGCTCATTGATTTTTAAGGATGGATGATCTACAACTACACACGTCAATGTAGACAGATCTCAAAAACACAATGTGAAGATGTCATTAATTTAAAGGATTAAAAAAAGAAGCAACACCAGTTTAAGACATTAGAAATCAGGGTAGAGGTCACTCTTGTGTGGGAGAAGTGTTAGTGACTGGACATTTGTAGGTAGGGGAGACCAATGGACTGGATAGTTGGAGAAGTCACTAGAAATAGCACTTTGGTCCTCAAGGCTCTGAACTCAGCTGCTGCCCAGTGTGAGTCTGCCCTGAGAGACCAGATGTGGGTGAGGAGGAACACCTACAGAAGTGTAGCTGTGGTCCCCTGCTCCCCCATTTCTTTACCCACACAGACCACCAACTAGCAAGGAGCAACTTAGGGCCCGTGGCCCACACCAGGCTGTAAATCTAAAATTCTTTCTGATATCTATCCCTTCAGCCTGAAGACCTTCCTTTAGCATTCCTCATAATATGGGCTCATAACAACAAACTCTGTTTTTATTTGTTCAAGAGTACTTTTATGTTTCCATTTTGAAAGATATTTTCACTGATAACATTCTAAGTTGACAGATTCTTTCATCACTTTTAAGGTATTGTTCCATTGTCTTCTGACTTGCAGTGTTTTTATGAGAAGTCTATTGCCTTTTGCATCATGTTTTCCTATACACAAATGTCTTTTCCCCCCAGTTTTCTAGATTCTCTATTGATCTATGGTTTTGGCAGTCTGACCACTATGTGACTAAGTATGATTTTCTTCGTATTACTTCTGGTTGGGGTTCACTGAATTTCCTAGATCTGTACATGGAACATACTCAGCCAATATTTCATCAAATGTTTTTCTGTCCCCATTATCTATCTTTCAACTCCTGGATTCAAATTAAAGATGACTTGATGCTGTTCCACAGGTTACACTGGTCAACAGCGAGATTGTTACTGACTTAAAAAGGTAGTATCTTGGTGTGCTGAACATGAATATAACCCTGAAAATTTTTTATTAGCTCTCATTTTGAAGATATTCATTTTATATGCTTCACTGTGTAAATTTATCCAGTAGGACTGCAACAACATCCTAAATCAGCCTAGAATGATGTAATATTGCATCACATTGCATAATACCATCATGCACACATCATCCAGAGTTGATTTCATCATTTTCTGATGCAATGCAATACTACTGCCAGGCAGCTGCTGAAGTAAGCTGATGTCAGCAGTGCACTATAGAAAGCCCTGTAGGAAAGGTTGAGCATTGAAAATATTTCCGACTTTGTGCAAGACAGTTTAAGCTACTGTTCCATAGAACTGTTATTATTTTAATCCATTTAGGCACAATACAGAACAGTAAAGCCTCGAAAGTGTGTTAAGAGCATGGACAATTTCTGCTCTATTTGTGGGCAAGTGGCATTTGCCAACCAGAAGAAAAGTATCACTTCTCAAGTGAAGAAGGCTTATCATTTTTACTTCGGAGGCAAGGTTGGTGATCAAGACAAGCCTTCGGCCCCGCATATATGCTGTGCTCCAGGGACAACACAGCTTTCACAGTTAAATGGCAAAAACCATCAATGCCGTTTGCAATCCCCATGGTTTGGAGAGAGCCAAGCAACCACAAAAAAAACTGTTACTTCTGCCTGGTTCCTCCTCTTTCCAGTAGAATAATGAAGCCAAAGAAGTCGAGAATAGTCTACCCAAACATTCCGTCTGCATTGAGACCAGTTCCACATGGTGAGAGACTTCCTATTCCAGAACCTCCAGCAGAATATTCTCTTGATTCATCTGATGAGGACAAGGGTGAGCCGACCTGTTCTTCTGTCCCATCAGCATGCATGATCCAGATTTTCACTGTGGTGCATCATCAACCCCACACAGACTAACACAGGAAGAATTAAATGACCTGGTTCGTGATTTGGACTTATCCAAGAACAAGACAGAATTGCTAGGATCAAGACTCCAACAATGGAATCTTCTAGAAGAAGTCACAATTACTTTATATCGAAAGTGCCACCAGCAGTTGGAGCCTTTCTTCAGAAAGGAAAGTACTCTGGTATTCTCTTCCAATATTGAGGGCCTCATGAATGCCTTAGAAATCACTCATGACCCAGAAGAATGGAGACTATTTCTAGACTTTTCGAAACTGAGTCTTAAGGCTGTGCTTTTGTCTTCCATCTATTCTATTCCTGAACAGCTGTACAAGAGACAAGCGAAGAAATCTAAGAAGTAGTCTATGACTTGATTTTTTTTAAAGATTTATTTATTTATGCATACAAGCTGGGGTACAGGCCAGAGGCGTGGGGTGGCGAGAGGGTTCACCAGAGACAGAGTGGGGAGCAGCACAGGCAGATCAGAAATACACTGCTGAGGGGAGCAGCGGGCGAGGCAGGAGAGGTCTGCCGTGCCATGTGGGATTCTCCCCGGCTGGGCGTCGAACTCACGTCGCCGCTGCCGCCAGCTCCACAGCGCAGCGCTCAACCGCTGTGCCACCAGGGAGGCCCTATGATTTGATTTTTTTACAGGTATAAACCGTAGGCCTATTACTATTGGCATGCATTTCATAATGTAAACATCAATTTATTGCAGATTACAAAAAAAATTAGAGCCAAAATTAGAATTTGACTGTCATATTTGTGTGAGCAATGCAAATTGATAGGAAATGACTAATTTTATTTCAGTAACATGACTTTTGTAAAAATTTGTTGACCAGTGTTATTAAAATTTTGTTCATTTTCCCAATGTGTTCCAGGGTGGATCATTTATATTGATCTTTCTTTAAAGGTACTGGTCCTTTTTTATGGGGTCAAATTCCATCCAATGAATGTCATATTGCTTTTAATCTCATATAGTGAATGTCCAATTTAACATTTGATCTGCTTATTTTTTCACGTTTCCATATCTCCCCTTGTTTTAGGTTGAAATATTCTCCCCTTAAAAAGATAAGTTGCAATCCTAAACCCCAGTATCTCAGATTATGACCTCATTTGGAAATGGGGTTATTACAGATGTAATTAGTTAAGATGAAGTAGTACTAGAGTAATGTGGCTCCTTAATCCACTAATGACTAGTGACCTTATAAGAAGAGATGAGAAACACAGAGAGAATATCATGTAAAGATGGAGGCAGAGATTGGAATTTTTCACAGGCAAGCCAAGGAATGCCATCATCAGAAGATATGAGAGCAACATGGAACAGATTTTCCCTCTACGACCTAAGAAGGAACTATCCTCCCAATACCTGAATTTCAGACTTCCAACCTCTGGAACTGTGAGAAAATAAATTTTTGTTGTTGTAAGCCACCCAGTTTGTGGTACTTTATTTTGGATTCCCTAGGAAACTAATGCATTTCTGAAATGTCCCATGTATTCATCCATTATAATAATTGCCTTTTCTGATAGATTCAATTTTATCGTAAGAATTTTAAAAGTCTCCCTACTAATTCCAACAACTGGGTTGTCTTTGGATCTTTGTCTACTGACTTAAAAAAATCTTATCTATGTGTAATAGTTTTCTTTTTCTTGACATATATAGAAATTTTTAATTTTATGTTGGACACTGTATTACACAATGGTGAGATTCTGGATTGTGTTGTCTTCCTCGGAAGAATTTTGCATATTATTCTGTTTAATTGTTGGACATTCACCATGATCTTATAGTAGCTTTTAGTCTTTGTTAGGGCAGGTCTATTTTGGTCCTGACTCCTAAATTATGGTCTCCCAGGATCTCCATGAAAAGCCTGGTGTGTTTTCCATACCAGTCTAATTTGGTTAGATTTGAACTAGAAAATCTTTTTCCCCAACTCCAAACAGCTGCAGAAGTCTCTGCTCAGTTCTTTTAGCCTTCCAACCATGTTTTCCTCTGGCCCCTTGGAATCATGCCCCATGCCAGAGTCCGTCAGATATAGCAGGGGAGTTTTCTCTTTCTGTGGCCATCTTTTCTGAGACTTTTCTCTCTCAATTTTCAACTGCTCTGGAATCCCTGAACTCCAACTTCCTACTCTCCAGCCAATAAGCCTTCTGTTTCCTGCTTATCCCCCTTGTAGAAAATAAACTAGGGAATGCTCTCAAGGGAGAAGCCAGATAAATGTGTCTCTCACCAGTACAGTTTCCTCGTTTCAGGGATCATATGCCCTCCAGTTTCTTCTGGGTTTTGGTCACTCTCCAATAGTTCCAAACAAATCTGTTTTATATATTTTGTCCAGGTTTTATAATTGTTACCAGCAGAAAGTTAATTTGATATAGGTTACTCCTCCACTACCAGCAAGTCTGCGCTTCGTAATCACTACATTATGTTGCCTAGGACTCATAATTAGTGCTATGTTAGGTTTAGTTTCAGACTTGACATTGGCAATGGTGTGGCTTAGTAGAAAGTGCAGGTCCTTTTCTTAGAGTCTGAAGCCAGGCAACACTGATCTTGAGTTTTGACCTTGACACATCGAAATGTGACCCTGGACAAAGTTCTTCATCTCACTGAGCCTCAGTGGCCTTCTTTGTATGACAGGAATAAGAGTCCCTGTCTTACAGAATAAGAAATGGAAGCAACTGCCCAAGGGCCCAGATCATGCCTGCAAATGGTAAACTGCTCAAAAGTGGGCTAGTATGTGGTCCCCTTCTCACAAGATCCCCCAATGACCTGGCAGTTAGCTCGACCCAGTGTTGACCTTGAGTAATCCCCACCTTAATCTGTTGACACATTTTTAGATGTAAGCTGATTTCCACAAATCACAGTCATATCAGAGGTGCATCTGCTGAGAGCAGCAAGTGACCCACACCCTCTGGGATGACCCACTCTGAGCCACCTGGCAGCAGAAACTCCCCAGTTAGCAGTCACCATAGGCTCTTGCCAGTTCACATCCGGGCCACGTCAGGTTCTAACCAGATGGGATGGTCTGGAGTGGGGATCATTCACTCTGCAGGTTTAAACAGCGACCCAAATACACAGAAATCCATACTCTTGGTATTTAAAGGGGCAGAAGCCACTGACACAGCAGCTTAAACAAGCACCTTGCCCCTGGATGGGCTAGGTGGCTTTGGGCAAGTCTCTGCCGCTCTCTGGAGCTCTTTCTACCACCTGCACAGAGAAATGAGCTGCAAGGGCCCTCTCAGAAAGGGAGCAGAAATCAGGAGCCCGACCCCTGGCAATGGCATTCTGTCCAGCATTGCAAGTGAGGTTGGGCACCTTAACTGATTGCTCTCCGATCATTTTCCCCATCTGTAACACGGGTGCACATACGCCACAGTCCTTTCTGCACACGCCTTCTGCACTGGCTGCCATGAGGCCCTTAAAAATAACCAAGTACTCTGAAAGTCAGAATAACAAATATATATTGCACCCCCCAAATCTACAACCTTGCACCGTGCTGGGCAAACTCAACAGAGTCTTGCATTATAAGGGCAAGTAGGGGAAATGGAGCCAGCCCCCCTTGGGAAAAAAATGAGAGCTTTCAAAGAGAGACAAATAACTTGCAATTTAAATGCATAAGAGACCAGGGCTGTGCCACCGCATATGCAGATAGATGCAAATGATATGCAAATGGCCCAGAGTAAGCTTGGGTTTGCCAATGTCCTCTGCCAAGCAGCCAGTTATGGGGTTCAGCCAGGTCTGGTCTGTGCCAGAAGCTCACATCTGGGGCCCAGAGGCCTTGGGGTGAAAGTTTGATTGCACTATCTCCAGAAAGCTTTCCAAGACTCAGCAGGATGTAGCTCCCGCCCTCCTTTCCCCAGGGCTTGAAGCCAGTCTCTAGATCCTCTGCAAAGGTGGTACCTTCTTTCTCCATACTGTGAGCTCCGGAGGGCAGGGACTGCGTCTCACTCACCACTGCACCCCTAGAATGGCGCAGAGCCTGGCACGGAGTGGGGATTCGGGGGCTGCAGGATGAATGAATACAGGAAGGCAGATGGCTGGGTGAGTTCGTTTTGAAGTCCTCCTCAGCCCAGGGAAGAGGTTGAACCTGCTCCAGGGGCTTCCGGTTGTGCTGTCACCCAACAGTGGGTGACATTCAGCATCAGTAATCTGTTACCAGTGAAGATGAGGGGATTGAAGTTTGCAAGTGGCTTACCTAATTTCTGAATGAAGAAAGGCTCCCCCTGGCTGATATGACATCTTCACCTACTCTTTGTTTCTGCCATGCTTTCTGGGATGGGCTAGGGCCTGACCAGAGGCAGTGTACAGGCATCAGGCGATGAATGAAGGAGTGCATAAATGAAGAAACGAACAAACTTTTAGCTAGCTTTCCAGAAATTGCTGTTGTGTCTCTGCACACCCCTTAAGTTCAGCTGCTGATCTTTATTGTAACAATTATGATTCTTTGGAGGGTGTCTATAAGCTTGAGGGGCTTTAGACATCACATCCCCTCACCCACCTCTGACTTTAGTGCAGTGAAATGGTCCCACCCAGGACATTCCAGGCTCAGTGCCAAGTGTGCCACCTCAAGCAAATGCTTTCCTGCCTCACAGCTTCTCCAGATCTCCTGGAGTCACTAGCACAGATCCTACAGCTGCTGGAGTACAGGACCCCTGGTGTGACCTTCAGCACCAAAAGACAGATGCCAAGGAGACATGTTCCTGCCTCCTGCCTTTTTTTTTTTTTTAAGATTCATTTATTTATGCATACAAGCTGGGGTGTAGGCCAGAGATGTTGGGGGGTGGGGAGAGGATTCACCAGAGACAGAGTGGAGAGCAGAACAGGCAGACTGACTGAAATCCACTGCTGAGGGGAGCAGCTGAGAGGAGCAGCAGGCAAGATAGGAGAGGTCTGCTGAGCCCTGTGGGAAGCTCCCTGACCCAGTATTGAACTCGTGCTGCAGTGGCTCTGGATAGCTTCACAGTGCTGCACTCAACCCGTTTCACCATGAGGGAGCCCCCCACCCCCACCCCTCCTGTCTTCTGGAAGATTCCAGGACACGTTCTGCCAGCTCCTGGAATTCTGGTGGAATTTGGCCCTCTTTCACCCACACCAGGAAAGGACACCCCCACTGCCCCTCCCCCGCCCACCGGGCTCCTGGGGTCACCCCCCAAGTCCTTAACCCAGGCTCTGCTTTCAGGGGCCTCCAAATTAGGACAGGAGCAGTTCTAAAATCTGATTGCTTGGTGGCTGTGCAGCTCATGAACACACACACACACACACACACACACACACACACACACACACACACAAGGGTGGGCGTTAGGTTGGGAATGCCTCCCCTGCCCACACTCCCACCCCCTCCAGGCCCAGCCACCAAGCCTGGAGCCTGTGATCAGGGCTGCTGAGCAGTCCCACTCACCAGCGCACACACTTGGCCTCCTGCTTTGTGTAGGGTCTGGCCAGTAAGTGATTGCCTTTGAGCCAGGGGAGCTAAGGGACAAACCTAGGGGTGGCTGGAACAAAGATATGGCTGGACCATCAGGAAAGGCTGTTTGAATTCTGAGCCCTGAGAAACCATCCCTGTCCCCTGTGGGCACAACGGTGCCAGGTGCCATTTTCAGATGAGAAAACGGGTCCAACGGGAGGGCCTTGGCGGAGAGGAGATCAGACAACTCAGGGCAGGCCCTCACACCCGTGGTGCCTCCTCCAGGCCCTGCACGGAGGACCATGCCTCCCTCAAACTGGCCGCGGGGAGCTGAGGCGGTACCCGGGGCCAGTGAGGCCCACCAGAGTGTGGCGTGTGCTTTAGACCCACACCGGCCAGTAGGAAGAGGAGGCCTTGCCAAATGCAAGTCACGAGGTGCTGCGGCCTTTCCTGGTAGCCACAGTCAAACAAAAGAAAAGAGAAACGGACGGAATTCATTTTAATAATATTTGTATTTAACCTAACCTATCCAAAACATTATCATTTAGACATGTCATAAATATTCAAAATTATTAATAAGAGATTTACTTTTTTTTCATACTAAGACTTTGAAATCTGGAGTGTATTTTACACTGAAGGCACGTCTCAGTTTAGACGAGCCTCATTTCAAGTTGCAAGCTCAGTAGTGACATGTGGCTGCCAATACCAGACTAGATAGTGAAGCACCCCAAATTCCCACCCCACCCCCACCCCTACCCCCACCCCTGGACCTTGGATGGTGGATTACCAGAAATTGCTCAGGACAAGAGTGTGCTGGTTCCTCAGCTCTTCAGTCCATCCTTCTACCCTGTCAGACAAAGTTGCTGGGGCCACAGGTTTGGGGAGACACCCACCCGGTTCCCCTTATTTGGAAAGAGATTTCTTTTCCCAAACTTGGACTCTGGAACCCCATGGACCCTGGACGGGGAGAGCGAGTAACTGGAGGAGGGGTTGGTGACCTAGTTCCTCTCTCCCCACACGCTCTTCCTGTTTCCTCCCTCCCATCCCTACACCCTGCAGCGAGCAGGCCACTCTGGGGGAGGACTAATTAAGTCCATTTGAACCCAAATGTCCCTTCACCTCTCTACTAAAATGCCAGAGGACAGTTCTGCTACTGCAGTGCAGGCTTGGGGTCTGCCAAACGGAGGCAAGACAAGGCTAGGCTTAGAGACCCCGTGGCTTTAGTTCTGTAAAACCCAGAGTCGCTACTTAGAGCTGGTTCTGGGGGATGGGGCTGGCTCATTCAGGCCTTAGACACTCATTTATGTTCAGTCTTCACCTCCAGGATGCTGCAGAAACACAGAAAGCAGCTCCGCCTCATCTCAGGGAGTGCTGTCCCATGAGGGCGGCTAGGCCCCAAACTAACAGTGCAGCTCTAGGAAAGGGGACTCCCCCAGGGAGAGGAGTGAGAACAGCGAGTTCAAAGAAGGTTGAGATGGAGCTGGTGATCAGGTGTGTGGTTTGAAGGCAGGGTGCCTAGGAGGGCTGGCTACACCTCAGAAAATACCCATGAACACCTCCTCCCTCCCTCCCTCTCTTCCTTCCACCAAAGGTCCAACCCAGGGTGGTGCTTGAATGTTCTCAGACTCCTGTTCCAAATAGCAAGAACTCCAAAAGAACCCTGACTCCAGTGTGCTGGGGACTTTGGCAAAATCTCCAGTTAGATGGAAACATGGCAATTCAATTTGATTTGCCCAGAGTTCACAGGGCCTCTACTCATGCTTTAAGGTGGCAAATGCAAACATGAGAAACAAGAAACAGAGGATTTCCACCTAGAACAATATTGTGAGCCACACAGTAGAAAGCCCTGCTACAAAATTCTACTTGGAAATGGTGGCTAAACTATAACAAACATACTTTTAAATGCATGCCTGAGCTTATGAGAAAGGAAGGGAACTCCCCAGGGATAAAAACAAAGAAGTAGATGGAAATCAGACTAGGAATCAAAAGGAGAGGCCTGGCCTGGGGAGGGCAGGAACTATTGGGGTCTCAGCCACCCCAGGATTGGATTTTATGGCCCCTGTAAGGAGAAGAAATAATGCTTTGGGCTCCACAAAGCAGGGAGCTATAAATGCAACCCACCTCCAAGTCAGACTCTTCAGAGTTATGGTCATTGTGAAAAGGTAGACAAGGATTAAATAACAACAAACTCATCAAAAACCTCTCTGCTGAGATCACAGAGTGGCTCATCTGCCTCAGCCTAGGTTTAAGATGGGACATAGGCTGCCCTGGGAATTTGTAACCATACACTTAGCTTCATGGGGTTTGGGGTTTCAATTTATACTATCCTGCTGCCCCAATACTCTAGGGCCTAAAGCAAGAATTTAAAACAAAAAAGGGTCTCTGGCTGGAGATGCTGTTGGGCACTGGGCAGTAACAAATGCAAACACTCATGGAGGGCTCAATCCTGGGCTGACCAGGGTTCTCACAGATAAGAACCCTGCAGATAAGCTCACAAAGCAAAACTGCAAAGCAGTCATACTGGGCCTCCCCGGTGGTGCAGCGGTTAAGCGCTGCGCTGCGGAGCTGTTGGCAGCAGCGATGCGAGTTTGACACCCGGCCGATTCGAGTTTGACACCTGGCCGGGACGATGCAAGTTCGATGCCCGGCCGGGGAGAATCCCACATGGCACGGCAGACCTCTCCTGCCTCGCCCGCTGCTCCCCTCAGCAGTGTGTTTCTGATCCGCCTGTTCTGCTCCCCACTCTGTCTCTGGTGAACCCTCTCGCTGCCCCACACCTCTGGCCTGCACCCCAGCTTGTATGCATAAATAAATAAATCTTTAAAAAAAAAAAAGCAGTCATACTGAGAATCAATGGCAAAACCAACAGTAGGCTTGTGCACCATTCCCCACCACCACCCCCAGAAACCTCAATGACTGATCCAGGAGACAGCACCCACAAAAGTGATGTGATTCAGATGAACTTATGTTTTGGAAAATAGCAAAAAGAATTAAATATAATGAATAAAAACAGCCTGAGTTTCTGGTCAGAGACAGTAGATTAAACACAGTTATTGGTCTCTCCTTCTTCAAGAAACGCTCTTAAAATGGGAGAAAGGGAACTTTTAAATCACTACAATGATAAAGAAAATGGAATATTTTTGAAACTGGGAAGCAAACTATTGAGTGGGAAACAATAAATGGATGCAAAAAATTGGAATCCTAAAGCAACAGTGAGGAACACTAGAAAAACAGAATCCCGAAGGCTCTGGAAGTGAGTACCAGGTACTTTTGGCAGTGGAAGTAAAAAGGCAAACTGAAGCACAGGGGATTTGTTGAAAGACCTTTTTTTAAAAAAAAAAATTTATTTATTTATGCACACAAGAACTGGGGTGTAGGCCAGAGGCGTGGGGCGGCGGGAGGATTCACCAGAGACAGAGCAGGGAGCTGAACAGGCGGACTGAGGAAAACACACTGCTGAGGGGAGCAGCGGGTGAGGCAGGAGGGGTCTGCTGCGCCATGTGGGAATTTCCCTGGCTGGGGATCGAACTTGTACTGCAGCGGACAGCTTCACAGGCTGAGACTCCACCAGGAGGCCCTGAAAGTCCTTTTAAAGAACAGTTAGTAACCAAGATCCCATCCCACCAAGTCACTGCTTCTATCACATCTCAAAAGAAGACAGATGGTTTAGTCCCTGAAGCTGGATAAAAACAAAGAACTCTGCCATGGGGAAGAGCAAGTGCAACTGAGGGCAGAGGCATCTCATGAAAATGGGGGAATTAAGTGAAGGTCTTCACACTGAATATCAGTACTCCCAACTGGCAACCAGGTTTGGTATGAAGCTCCAACTGGGAGTTTGAAAGATAATCCTCTGCAGATCTGAGATGCCCAGGAGAAAAGACCTAAAGACAGTGACATCAGGAGTTGCCCAATGAAAGAACACACCCAAACTATCCTCCAGTGGAGTCCTTCATGGGCAGCTAACCCTGAGCTCCAAGCTTCTGAGCAGCCTCGATATAGAAGTCAAGGATCACCACGCATGATGAAAGACCCTAACTCAGAGACAAATAATAATAGATGCAAAGCAACTTGGAGGGCACAGAAATGGTTATGATAAGGAGAATAAAATGCTCCCCAAATTATCACTTCAAAGACAAAGATGTTGCACATATTAAACAAGTACAGGATATTATTTAAGGAGAATGTTCTGAGAACAAAAATCATCCTTGGATAGCAGAAATTTAAAGCTTAGTGAAAGGGTTGGAAGGTAAGGTTGCAAATGATGAAATATCCCAGAAAGCAGAGCAAAGAACAAAACATAGAAGAGAAAGAACATGTAAATTAGAGAATCAATCTGGTAGAATTAACATGCAAAAGAAAGGAGTTACAGGTTAAAAAAGAGAGAGAGAGAAAATAGAAGAGGGAGTATCATCAAATAACTTATTCGAGTAAATTTTTCTGAATAATGTAATTTTTTCTAAATATGTGTTCAGATTGAAAATGCTCACCAAGTATCCAATAAAATGTATAAAAATATTTGCACACTAAGACATGTCAGTGTGACATGTCAGATTACTGAAAACAAATGAAAAACCATACAAGCTCCCAGAGAAGAAAAAACTGGGTTTTATATAAATCATCAGTGATCAAAATGGCATAAGATTTATCAATAACACAACTAAAGGTAGGCCATAATGGAGCAAAAACCTTCAAAATCTTGAGAAAAAGATTCAAAGTTAGAATTCCACACCCAGCCAAACTACCAATGAATTGGGAAGGTCAAATAAAGACATTCTAAGAAATAAACATTCTCAAAAACTTTAGCTTCCATGGTTCCTGCCTCAAGAATTCACTAGGGTGTGTATTCCATGAAAACAAGGGGGTAAACCAAGAAACAATTAAGGTGGAAAACTAACACAGAAGAGAGAGGAATCCTTAAGCTGGTAAAGAAAGGAGATCCCAACAAGCCTGGAGAGTGACCAGAAGACCCTAGAACAAGCCAGGAGAATCTGTGAAAAATGTTCCTAATAGGATGCAACTGGGAAATTAACTGATGTGCTTGGATGTGTAAAGAGGCAATTTGTGCTGCCAGGGAAGGATTTGGGATGAACTTGCAAAAATTACACAGAAAATGAAGCAAACAAACAAACACTAGATAATATTAACTACAAGGAAAACACAAGATTGTGGAAGAAACAAATAACTATAGTGTTCTATGTGGCACAGGGTAAATGGGGGAATTATATAGTCGTAATAATGTAAACTTTCAATTATGAATTAACTATTTCAGAAGAATGTTGGGACAGGAAGTGTGTGTGCATAAGGTAGAGGAAAGGGTATTACTAATGAAAGTCAGATAGTTCCTCACCTTCTGTTGTGGAAAGTTGACAGGTAGTACTTGAAACTGAAGAGGGAAAGAGCATGTTATTTAGTGAAGTGGATGTAAATTACAAAAGCAACAGTTAAAAGAGTCAAAGTTGCTTGCCCCTGGGGAAGAGAAAGTGGAGGACTATGGGGAAGGAGGACAGGAGATTGCAGTTTTTTATAAAGAGCCTTATATACTTAGTTGATGCTTTAAACTACATGCATGTGTACAAACGAAAATTTAAAAAAGAATGAGAGACTTGAGCAATAAATTTCTTGTACGCTCTTACGTGCCATTTGAATTCTCTCAGCTCCATTAGCCTGTGAAAGCCTTGGCCAGTTGTCCTGTCCCAACCTATTCCACATAGTCTGTGATCAACTCCATCCAGGAACAACCTGACAGCATTTTCGTCTCCTCTCCCCACGGACTTCCCTGTGCTGCTGGTGCTTGAAATACCATGGAGCCTTTCAGTAACCAGGCATGTGCAAGATGGTTCCACAAGATCGAACAATCAATTGTGATTAACATCAAGCAGTGGCCAGCTCAATAATGTACCTTCATATTGGCTTTCCCTCCTATCTTCTTCTCTCACTCACTTTTCTGGGATTGCACTCCCTAATACTTAGTGGCATTTCACTTTTACCTCAATTCTGCTCACTGAGGCACAAGAAAGTGGCCCTAGAAAGCATACCCTTGATTTGGGATTTGGTGTTAGATTGTTCACATTATATTTAATAATGAAAGACTGCATGTTTCCCCTTAAGATCAAGAACAAGAGTGTGCGCTCTCACTACTCCTATTTATCACCGTAAGAGAATTTCTAGTCAGTGCAATGAGGTAAGAAAGCAAGGTATGCAGCTTGGGAAAAAAGAAAGAAATCTGCTTCTATTCCCATTCATATGATCATTTATGTAAAAAAAAAAAATCTCATAAGACAAAAAAGTTCAGCAAGGAAACATAAACCTGTGTGTGTGTGTGTGTGTGTGTGTGTGTGTGTGTGTGTGTGTGTGTTCCTATATACTCACAATGAATAACTGGAAGTTGAAATAGCATGAAAAAAAGAAATACCCCGTATAAATCTGTATGTTGATGTACAGAAACATTAATGAAAGAAATTTTTTTAAATATTTAAATAAATGGAACTATATACCATGTACATGGATTGAAAGACTAAGTATTGTTAAGCTGTCCATAATAACCAAATTGATCTATTGATTTAACCTAATTGAAATAAAATCCTAACAGACTTATTTTAAATCAATAAATTGACTCTAAAATTTATATGGAAAAGCAAAGGAACTAGAAAAACCAAAACAATTTTTAAAAAGAACAAAGCTTCAGACTCACATTACTTGGTTTCCAGACTTTCTATAAAGTTACAGTAATAAAAATAGAATTAGTAAAGAGATAGACATATAGTACAATGGAACAGAATAGAGCATTCATAAATAGAATCACACAAACATAGCCAATTGACTTTTTAAAAACTGCTATTTTTCAATAAAAGGATTGAAAATTATAGATAACCATATATTTTTTTAAAAAGACCATCAAACTTTAATGCATGTGTTATAGAAATTTTAACTCAAAGTCATAGACCTATAAGAGGTTTGGAAGAGAATATAGGGAGGAAATCTTTTTGACCTTGGGACAGGCAAAGTGTTCTTCAATATGATACCAAAAACATGATGAATAAAAGGAAAAATGGTAGATTAAAATTTATCAAAAATTAATAATTTCATTTAAAAATCTAAAATGTTGAAAAAGACCTTGGTAAGAGAATGAAAAGGTAAGCCACAGATTGGAAGAAAACATTTGCAAATCACATATTTAAAACAGTACTTATGTTCAATGATATGCAAAGACCTCTCAAAACTCAGCAATAAAAAGACAATAAATGTTTTTATCTTAATAAATGTTTTTTAAATAGGCAAAAGACTTGAAAAGTTTCCTCACAAAAGAAAAGATCTATGACTAGTAAATAAGTCAATGAAATTGTGTTCAATTTCATTCCTTAGTCACTAGTGAAATTTATACTAAAATCACATGGGATACCATTATACATCTATTAAAATGACTAAATGTTATTTAATTTATTTTTTAAGACTTATTTATTTATGCATACACGAACTGGGGTGTAGGCCAGAGGTGCAGGAGGGTGAGAGGATTCATTAGAGACAGAGTGGGGAGCAGAACTGGCAGATTGACTGAAATACACTACTGAGGGGAGCAGTGGGCAAGACAGGAGAGGTCTGCTGCGCCATGTGGGAATCTCCCTGGCCAGGGATTGAACTCGTATTGCAGTGGCTGTGGACAGTTTCATAGTGCTGAGACTTAACCACTTGCGCCACCAGGGAGGCTCCAAAATGACTAAATTTTTAAAATAACATCAAGTGCTGTCAGTAATATCCTATGATCAAGTAATGTTTATTCCAGTAAGCAAGAGTGATTGAACAATTATGAAAGATTAAAAAAATCAACATATTCACAATATCAACTAAAAACAGGACTAAAATAATGTGATCATCTCAGTAGATGCATAAAAGTTACTAGTTATTCAGAATAAAAATTCTTACGAGTATAAATAGGTAGGAAATTTCCTTAATTTGATAAAATACTTACCACAAACAACATCAAACATATATTTAATGGCAAAATATTGAAAGTTTTCTCCAGAGGTAAAGAAGATGATAAGACTGTTCACTATCACCACTTCTGTTTTACATTGTAAAGGAGATCCTATTCAGAGCAATAAAAAAAAAATTAAAGTTTAGCAATAGGAAGGAAAAAACTAAAATTGTTACTGCTCACAAACATGATTGTATACATAGAAGACTAAAATTAATTAACAAATAAATTATTAGAATTAGCAATGATTTTAGTAAGATCCCTACATGAAATGTCAACATTATAAATGTCACTTGGTTTTGTACATACTACCAATAAACAATGACAAAACAGAAAATAATCAAGCCATTTATAATACCATTTGTAATACCATCAGAAAACATTGAGTACCTAGGGAAAATGATAGACAAGATCTCTGTACATAAAGCCACAAAACATTATTGAGAAAAATTAAAGATGACCTAAATAAATATGGAGATATACTATGTTCATGGACCAGAAGACTCAATATAGGAAAGAATGCAATGCTTTCCAAATTGATCTACAGACGCAATGCAATTCCAATCAAATTTCAGCAAATATTAGTGGATATTTATAAACTGATTCTAAAATGTATAAACATCAAGGGCCAGTAATAACGAAGAGGACTCTGAAAAGAGCAAAGTAAAAAGACACTGTGAGATATTAAGTTTAAAAGTGAAGAAATTAAGAAAATGTGATATTGGCACAGGATAGAAAAATACGCCCACAGACTCACTCATATACCTGGCTAAACTGTCACTAAAGAGTGAAAACAACATGATAACATCTTCAAACTTACAAAAAACCAAGACTTCTAATCTCTCAAACTCATAGTGAAAAAAAAAAAAACTTCTAAGGAATGTTCTCTGCTAAAAAGAAATATAAGCCATAAGGGAAGGAAGGGACATCAAGAAGCAATAATGAACAACTAAGTTAGTAAATGGTATTGGTAAATCTAATTATTAGAACAAGTTTAGCTGATTTAATAGATATTAAAATTACTAGTGACTCACAAAGATAGACTTAAATGTCTTCCTCTGTAAGTCTGGGCATAAATAGCTCCTATAACAGCTTCAAGGTCTCCAAAGTTCAGGTCCTAAGGTTTGTTGCTTCATAATCTTGATGGTACTTTTGTCTCAAGCTCAAGAGAACTGAACACTGTACCCACTTTTCAGAAACAGGGAAAGGGCACACTGTTTCTGTGTAAGAGTAAGATCTGTCAATTGCAATTATATCACTGCCATGTGCCTCCCAATGGGCACAAGTAGTCCAAGGGAGTCTAGAAATGTAGTCCTTAGTAAGACCTTTCTGTGCTCAGATAAAATTCTATTATGCTGCAAATAGAACAGATATTGTGGTAAAATCAGCACATCTCTTAACAACTCTGGCTTAACCATGGACTATAAAAACTATATAATCCTAATTAAATGTTTTACATGAAAAACTATAATTAAATCAAAGGGAATAAGTCCAGGCCAAAAACCTGCTATAAGGAGATATGTTGAAGTGATAATGTTTGCAAGGTGACAAACACTCAGTGTCAAGTGTCTGCAAGAGTGAGATTACCATCGAAAGCTAAGAGGTTCCACCTGGAACATAGCAAATAAAGAAAAAGTGTTCCATCAAGATGGAAAATTATACAAGTGACAATGTTAAGCCTTAGACTGATAGGCTCAGATCTGCCAAATAGATTCATTAGATATGCTGCAAACTTATGCATTACCTGCCTGTTAAAACCCCCAAAAGTGGAATTGAAATTTCAGACATAAATAACAAAGAATTGATTTCAAGATTTACTATAATGCTGTAGTAACCAGGACAATGGAATGTTGGCCTATGCACAAATAAATCAGCAGAACAGAAGGAAGATTCCAGAAATAGACCCACATAGCACTGTTGATTGATTATCAGCAGGGATGCCAGAGTAACAGGACATAGAAGACATCTTTTAACAGTTGGTGCTGGAGCAACTGGAGATCTACTTGGAAAGATAATGAACTTCAACCCTTATCACACACCTTACACAAAAACAATTAATATAGGCCATAGATCTAAAATTAAAATGTAAAACCGTGAAACTGCTAGAAGAAAACACAGAAGAAAATCTTCCCAACATTGGGGAATGTAGGCTTCTTAAAGACGTGAAAATACAAACTGTCAGAGAAAAAAATAATAAATCTGATTTTATCAGTTAAAAAAATCTTTTACCCCTCAAAAGACACCATCTAGAAAATGAGATAACAAGTCCCAGATTAGAAGAAAATATTTCCCATACAAATCTGACAAAAGAGGAGTTTTCAAGACACTGAAAGGATTGCAAATACATAAGAAAAAGACAAACAACCCAACTAAAAGTAGGCACAACATTTGAACAGATATTTTCCAAGAAAAGATATCCAAACTTTTTAATTGTACATTCTTCCCTCCATATGAAAATATGGATTTTTTTCATCCACATGAAAAAATGAAAACAGGGCCTCCCTGGTGGCGCAGCGGTTAAGTGCTGCACTGTGGAGCTGTCGGCAGCAGCGATGCGAGTTCAACACCCGGCCGGGGAGATTCCCACATGGCGCGGCAGACCTCTCCTGCCTCACCCGCTGCTCCCCTCATCAGTGTGTTTCTGATCTGCCTGTTTTGCTCCCCGCTCTGTCTCTGGTGAACCCTCTCGCTCCCCCACGCCTCTGGCCTGTACCCCAGCTTGTATGCATAAATAAATAAATCTTTAAAAAAAAAAGGAAAAAATGAAAACATCATTTGTTTTAAAATGTAAATTAAAAACCACAATGAGGCCTCCCTGGTGGCAGAAGGGGTTAATCGCAGAGCTGCCGCATTGTGGAGCTGTCAGGGGAGATTCCAACATGTCACAGCAGACCTCTCTTGCTTTGCGCGCTGCTCCCCTCAGCAGTGTATTTCGGTAGATCTGCCTGTTCTGCTCCCCACTCTGTCTCTGGTGAATCCTCTCACCACCCGGCCATTTGTATGCATAAATAAATAAATCTTTAAAAAATAAAAATTAAATTAAAAAACCACAAAGAGTGAGCACTTCACATCAACAATAAAGGCTCAGAAAGGATGATGGTACAGAGGTTAGAAAGCATGAGGCACAACTAGGACTCTCAGACATTACTGATAAGGACACAAAGGGATACAACCACTTTGGGAGCAATTTGGCAGTTTCTTATATGGTTAAGTATACCACCTTTTGGTATTTACCCAAGACAAATGAAGACATATTCATACAAAGACTTGCACACAAATATTCATAGCAGCCTTATTCACAATAGACCTACCCCAGAAACAACCCCAGATCCTCCAACTGGTGATGGGTCAACCAATGATAGCCAGACGGTGGCATATTACACTGCCATGAAAAAGCACTGTACTACATTGACAAGATATATCAGACAAGATATACCTAAAGCCAAAAAATGTTAACAGAAGTAAAAAGAAACACTATAGGATGACTAAAGTAACAAGCCACCAAACTGATCCAACAAGTAAATAACTACAGACACGTGTGATAACACAGATGAGTCTGTGAGGAATCATGTTGAATGAAAGTAGCCAGATCCAAAACAACACCTACCACATGAGCCCACTTAAATGAAATCTGGGGAAAGGCAAAATTGACTATGAAGAAAGAAAGTAAAAATCAATGGTTTGTTATCCTCGCTCCAGTGGTGGTCACATGGGTATATTCGTTTGTCTAAATGCGTCAAACTTGGATGAGTATTATATGGGAATGACATGTTGATACAACTGATATGAAAAGAACATAATAGCAAGCAGGAGGAATTCAGAGGATACAGAAAGAATGCTCAAGGGCCTCCCTGGTGGTGCAACAGGTTAAGTCACAGCACTATGAAGCTATCCAGAGCCACTGCAGCACAAGTTCGATACCCAGCCAGGAAGATTCCCACATGACACAGCAGACTTCTCCTGCCTCGCCCACTGCTCCCCTCAGCAGTGTGCTTCAGTCAATCTGCCTGTTCTGTTCCCCGCTCAGTCTCTGATGAATCCTCTCACCCCCCCACCTCTGACCTACACCCCAGTTTGTATGCATAAATAAAAAAATCTTTAAAAAAATTAAAAAAGAAAGAATGCTCAAGTGCTTGTCTTCTCCTGGAGGAGTACATTGGTACTGAAAATGGAATCATAAACACAAGTATCCAGCCACATGTAGCTTAACAACGGGGCTATGTTCTGAGTAACGTCTCCTTAGGTGATGCTGTCCCTTCTGGATGTCATGGGATGGTATGAGGATGCTGCCAGTGGAAGATGCTAGGACTTTACCATGGCTACCGCGTCACTAGGCAACAGGAATTTGGGGACCACCGTCATCTATGCGGTCCATCGTTGACAAATGTCTTTTTGCACACAGGAGTACGTGTGCTCCAGCAGCCACGAGTCCCATGTGGCTACTGAGTCCCTGAAATGTGACCAGCCTGAACTGAGATGTACTGTCAGTCAGAATACAGACCAGATTTCAAGGTTGATCACAGAAAAATAAAAGCTATTCCAGAAATAAATTCATAATGATTATCTTTTAAAATACTATTTTTAAAAAGATTTATTTATTTATGCATGCAAGAGCTGGGGTGCATACAAGAGGTATGGGGTGGTGAGAGGATTCACCAGGGACAGAGTGGGGAGCAGAACAGGCAGATCTACTGAAGTACACTGCTGAGGGGAGCAGAGGGTGTGGCAGGAGAGGGCTGCTGCGCCATGTGGGAAGCTCCCTGGCCAGGGATTGAACTGGTGCTGCAGTGGCTGGTGATAGCTTCATAATGCTGAGACTTAACCCCTGCGCCACCAGGGAGGCCCCAAAAATACTATTTTTAATAAATAGTATTAGTATCATTTTAATGAATGATGCTAAATAAAGCATATTAGTAAAATTTATTTCACCTGGTTCTCTTTACTTTTTTTTTTTTTTTTAGAATTTTTTTTTTTTTATTTATGTATACAAGCTGGGGTACAGGCCAGAGGTGCCAGGCGGCGAGAGGGTTCACCAGAGACAGAGTGGGGAGCAGAACAGGCAGATCAGAAATACACTGCTGAGGGGAGCAGCGGGCGAGGCAGGAGAGTTCTGCCGCACCACGTGGGATTCTCCCTGGCTGGGTGTCGAACCTGCATCGCTCACGGCCGACAGCTCCACAGCGCAGCGCTCAACCGCTGCGCCACCAGGGAGGCCCTGGTTCTCTTTACTTTTTAATGTGGCCACTAGAAAATTTTCAGTTGCACATGTGATTTACCTTGTTAATGGAATAATTGGACAGCTTTAGACTTTGTAAGAAAAATGTCTTTCTAAGTATTATGTTAAAAATGGACGGGCCACTGGGCCTTCCTGATGGCGCAATGGGTTAAGCACAGCACTATGAAGCTATCCAGAGCCACTGCAGCACGAGTTCGATCCCCGACCAGGGAGCTTCCCACATGGCACAGCAGACCTCTCCTGCCTCGCCCGCTGCTCCCCTCAGCAGTGTACTTGTTGATCTGCCTGTTCTGCTCCCCATTCTGTCTCTGGTGCCCCACACCTCTGGCCTGCACCCCAGCTTGTACGCATAAATAAATAAATCTTTAAAAAAAATGGATGGGCCACCAGTTAAATAAGAAAAATATACCTAGTGTTTCCAAACTTGAAACAGCAGACTACATCTAGTTTAATTTCCAAAGCAAAGAAAAAAAGGAGAATAAAGAAAGCTATAAATTTAATAGATGACAGGACATAAGAAATAATCATTTTAAAAGGTAAGGTAAATAGAACAACAAAATAAAATGATAGAAGTAAGTCTAAATATATCAACAGTCATTATAAATGCAAATTGATTTCATTTGTCTCTTAAAAGACAGAGCATGTCATATCAGATCAAAACAAACAAAACAAAATAAAATAGCATGCTGGTTAGGATAAACGCTCTAAAGCAAAGAAAAGGGAAGACTGAAATAAAATAATGGAAAGAGATATACCAGGCAAACACTGACCAATTGACATAGTAATGTTAATATCAGACAAGATATACCTAAAGCCAAAAAATGTTAACAGAAGTAAAAAGAAACACTATAGGATGACTAAAGTAATAAGCCACCAAACTGATCCAACAAGTAAATAAGCTTTTTATGCCTCATGACACTGCCTCAAAATAGGTAAAGCAAAAATTGGAAAAATTCCTTCTCCCAAATTGAGAAATCTACAGAGAATGTCAGGATTTTAGATTCCCCAGAAACAGATCAGAGAAAACTAACAAGATTCCTGTCTCGCCCGCTGCTCCCCTCAGCAGTGTATTTCAGTGGCTCCTCCTGCTCTGTTCCCCACTCTGTGGTGAATCGTCTCATTCCCTGCACCTCTGGCCAGCGCCCCAGTTCTTCCACGCAAAAAGAAAACTAATAATATATGAAAAATTCAGATAACAGAATGAGCAAGTGTGATATGGTAAGTCCTATCGGAACCTGTGTACCTGTACCCACAAAGGATCACATGCTATGGACTGCAGGGTGCCCCTCAAATTCACATGTTGAAGCCCTAGCCCCCGGGATTTCAGGATGTGGCTGTATTTGGATGTTGGGACTTTTTGAAGATTTTAGAAGATGATTAATTTAAACTAAATCCTTAGGATAAGTCCTAATTCAGTCTGACTGGTTTCCTCATCAGAGGAGGATACTTGGACACAGAGACCCCACAGTTGCCATACATAGGAGCGACCACATGGAGACAGGTAAGAAGACCACCATCTGCAAGTAGAGCAGCCTTGGGAGAAAACAGCCCTGCTGACCCCTTAATCTTGGACTTCTAGCCTCCAGAACTGTGAGTCAACTTCCAATGTTTAAGCCAGCCAGTCTGGCGTATTTGTTATGGCAACCCTAGCTGACTCATACAGCCCACGATTGTCAAGAACACCTAGAACATTTATAAAACTGACCTTGTGTCAGGCCCACAAATAAAGCCTAAGCAATGTCAGGGTGGAGATAAAGAGACCATGTTCTCTGCCCACAAAGCAGCAAAATTAGAAGTCAGTGACAATGACAGAGGCAAATTAAAAGCAATGACAGCCACTGTCAACCCCATTATGTTCAGGGGATACTTTCCAAAATGCCCAGTGAATGCCTGGAATTGAGGATCATCAGATCAAACTCTATATATACTGTTTTCCCCCATACATACCAGCCTATGGTAAAACTTATGAATCAGGCACTATCAAAGGCTGACAATTACAATTAATGAAATAGATCATTTGTAAGAATATACAGTAATTGCTACAGGGCAACCCCAAAGGGAAATGGGATGGTCTGGGTATGAGTCCTCAACTGAGTGCTTAAAAAAACTCAGAATAAGACCCCAGAGCAGGCACACATAGAAAAGTTAATAAAAGGTTTATTTATAAGAGATATGAAAAGAGGGAACACAGTGAGAGAGAGAGAGAGACAGAGAGAAACAGAGTGAGAGTAGTGGGTTAATACATCCTACTGATAACGCTGCCTGAGCTGGGCCCTGGGTGCAGGCTGACGGCAGACAAAACCAAGTTTCCTCCAACCCTCAGTTCCCCCCTTTCTGTCAAGCATGTCTGTTTGACTCCACCCTCACTACCTGCAATTGCCTTTAAGAAGTCAAGGGTTATGGCAGATCCATGGCATTATGGAAGTTGTAGTCCTAGGTGCCTGGGATCTCTTTGGCATGGAGGTAGGGGTGGAGTCCATAAAACACTAGTGGGCGGAGTTCATTCAAGGCATACTATCCCCCCAACAAAATAACAGGTGAATGTGATCTTTCCCTCTCTCTCTCTCTCTTTCTCGCTCTCAAAATATCTTCTTGTCGGCAATATCCCAGTTGATCCCTGATAACTAAAAGTAAAACTGCCGATTATTGAACCCCTAAAAACTACACTCAACTACCTCATAGGTTCAAGAGGAAATTGTTAACAGGAACATTTATTTCCTAGTCCTGATAGTTCCTTCCATGTGGTGGGAACTGAATTTGAGTAACAAACACCCCCAACCCCTCTTTCCCCCTTTCACATCCTCTGCCCCTGGTGAGGAAGAGTGAGAGATGACTGGCCAAGGTGAGGAAAATAAAATGGACCTGCCTCGCTTACTCCCTTTCTCTCCTTGGGCACTGGTCACTCTGTTCCCCACCTGGCCCCCGTAGCATGACGGTGACTAGGGGTTAAGGCTGCCAACCCCCATTTTCAGTGTTAGGAAACCCACTCGGTTGTCACACCTCACTCTCCAACCTTATCTTTATCAGTTTAAAAAAAAAAAGACGCTTCCCCCACTCCACTCCTATTCTGTCTCCTACTCTGCTTTATCTCTCAGTTCAGAATTCAGGAGAGGAAGGTTATTTCTGAGCCCCCCTCAAAGACATCAATAGAAACCGCAGTGGGAATGATGAAATATTTGGAGCTGAGGATAAAGAGATAAATACAAAATAAAATTTGTAGGCTGCAACTAAAATGACATTTATAGAGAAATATACACTCTTAAGTACCTTTACTTTAAAACAAGAATGACTTAACACACGTGAGGAAAGCTTTCAACTAACTTAAGAAGCTTTATAAAGAAGAGACAGTAGAGGGAAGAAAACAATAAAAATGAAATCAACAATCACAAAAATGACCAACAAAGTCAAAAGCTGATTCTTTGAAAAGACAATGAAATAGACAAACATCTGCCAAGATTAAGCAAGGAAAGGAATAAGGACATAATTGCTAATGCTGAGAATCAAAGGAGGCTGAAGGTACAGATAGAGTAGAAGCTTTATGAGTCCTAAGAGAATACTATGAACAATGTTATACTGCCATATATAAAACTATATGAAATAGAGATTTCCTAAAAAAAAATAGAGATGATCAACATTTACTCTATAAATAAATATTAAGGAAAATAAATCAGTATTTTTAAATTGTTCCTCTTCATCTTCCCAAAGAAACCCCATATGCAGTGGAGCAAAGAAAGAAGCAGAGGGGGACAACTTGAGATCCAGAAGAATCTGAGTGTCCTGTGCCAGTCCCCACAGAGGTCTACTCCTTTCCTGCCCTTGTCACTCTTTGATTTCACACGTCAGTTTATAAATTCTCTCTCTCAGATTTATTTATATATGCATACAAGAACTGGGGTGCAGGCCAGAGGTGTGGGGTAGTGAGAGGATTCATCAGAGAGAGTGGGGAGCAGAACAGGCAGATTGACTGAAGTACACTGCTGAGGGGAGCAGCAGGGAGACAGGAGAGGTCTGCTGCGCCCTGCGGGAAGCTCCCTGGCTGGGGATGGAACTCGTGCTGCAGTGGCTGCGGATAGCTTGATAGCGCTGAGACTTAACCCCTGTGCCACCAGGGAGGCCTCCTCCTTTTTCTCTTAAGCAGATTCTGCCAGGTTTCTGTCATTTTGTGTCACCCAAATACAAACAGAGGCCCCACATGTCCCAGTCATTTCTAAGTCCCGGAAGTTTCAAGAAATAACGCAGCCCCACCTCTCACACAGTCCTAAAACTCCCCTGTCCACATCGGCTAATAAAATTCCACACATGTGAACACGGCTGAAAGCAAGCTGTCCTCCCGCCACTTCTCACACATTTCCATGGCGTCCCTAGGGCCTGTTTCTCTCCTCTGTGCACATCATTCCTGACTGGTCACTCTGGCCCCCATAGCATGACAGTGACTAGGGGTTAAGGCTGCCAACCTCCCATTTTCTGCCCCTGCCAGCTGCTCTGCTCCCCAGGATCTGAGGCCTCCGTGCCAGCCCCCAGCTCTCCGAGGAAATTCTGATGAAGACTTTCAACTTAGGGATGGATCTGCCCCCATCAGATGTGCCCAGTCTAAGCTATGAGACTGGTCCAGGCCACCTGGTACCAACCCAGAACTTGGCCGACAGCACCTCCTCCCGGGGCATCTCCTCAGAAGCAGCAAAGAAGAAGAGTCCAAGACCAGGGGAGACACCAGAGCATAGCTGAATTCGAGTTTAAAAAGAACTCAAGGGGGCCTCCCTGGTGGCACAACGGGTTAAGCGCTGCGCTGTGGAGCTGTCAAGCTGTTGAGCGAGCTGTTGGCGGCTGCGGCTTGAGTTTGAAGCCCGGCCTCACCGCTGCTCCCCTCAGCAGTGCATTTCTGATCTGCCTGTTCTGCTCCCCACTCTGTCTCTGGTGAACCCTCTCACTGCCCCACACCTCTGGCCTACACCCCAGCTTGTATGCAAAAATTGAAAATAAAACAAAAACTCAAGGACCAACTCTCTTCTCAAATGAGAGTGGCAAAGGAAAACAGTGAACAGGCTGCTGCTGACCGAGAGCTTTCCTCCTGGAAGAGTCTGGCATGCAGAGTCCATCTTTGTAAGCTCCCAGCGTGGAGAGAGCAAGATGACAGAGGATGACCAGGGACCGAGGACCCTCTCTGAGTCCTTAGAATCGATGTCCCTGGCAGACAGTCTCCCATAACGCTTGCACGCGCGGCCGGCCGCCCAGGGGTCTGCTTCCCTCGGCTGGGCCACCCAGCTCAAGCGGCCTGACAGCGGGGGTTAACCACAAGCAGCAAACCTGGAGCCAGCTGACTGTGTGCAGTAAATATATTTTCAGTCAATGATAACTATTTAATTGGGTCTTAATTAATTAATGTTCACAGCGCATTTAAGATGCTTGGGTGAATGGCCCGCTGAAAGAGACAAGTGCTATTATTTTATTAGCAGTGGTATTTCAAGGCATTAGAATTCATAGGTGTGATAGAGGCTGGAAGATGAAATTCACTGACAGTGAACATGAAAAATGAGCGCCCTTGTGTGACCCCCACCTCTCTATATGCGCCTTCTTCCTGCCTTCCTCCTTCCCCCAAACATCACGATCTGCTAGAACCATCCTGTGGGAAGCCACCTCTCAAAGACTCTGACAATGTGGCTCTTCGGCTGAGAGCTAGACCTTCGAGCCCGGGTCTCTGCTTCTCGGCTGAGCCCCAGCCCCTAGCGGAGGGCTGCTGGCACTGACCAGGAACCCCAAAATCGTGGTTGAAAATCGAGTGTACGATATTAGGCTCAATCAGAATGGCAGCCCCCAAATCTTGGCATTAGGGTCATGCCTATTGGGTGCTTAGTTTCTTGGGCTGAAGGACCTAGAAGATGAGAAATGCTCGTGCTGTTCAGGTACAAAACTGAGAAGCTTCAGGGCCTCCTGCCAAGCCAGGGAGGAGGGGCAAAGAGAAGGCAGGAGGGGACAGGGCGTTTCTTCTCTCCTGCTCAGCAAGGGACATCTAATGAGCTGGGATAGCAATGGAAACCCTCACTCGCAAGGGTGCCCCAAACCCCCTCATTCCGCTGCCATGCCCCCCATCATCCCTCTTAGGGATGGGGGGTGGGAAAGTCAGTTCTGGGATTTGGGGGACCCAGGAGAGCCTGTGACCTTAGGTTGCATCCTTATACACAAACATCCCTTTGTCCATCCCCTTCCACCCTTGGGGGATTCCAGTTGCCAGAGAGCCAAGACCCCTGAACTCTTCTTTCACGGTCCCCCTGCCCCCCACCAGTGTTCCCAGCACTTCGCTGGGAAGGGGCTTGCTGCCCAAGAGGATGGAGAAAGAGCTTTGGGGGTGGTCAGGCGTGGCTTCCACTGGGCTAGTGTCTTTGTCTGGAAAATGAGTTTAGGATTCCAAGAGCCCTGAGACCCCTTCCAGCCCCAACAGGCGAAGCTTTTCTTTTTGTTGTGGACTCCTTAGCAACGTGACCTTGGGCAAGTCACCAGAGCCGCAGCCGCCCGCCCCCCTTCCTGCCACGGAACAGGCACATTCCCAGAGGCAGCCTGCTGGCCAGAGCTGGTTTTCACCCAGCACCCCGGCTGTGGCTTTCGAGAGTCCTCCATGGGGGGGGGGGGCGGGGGCTCACAGCCCTTAAGAATTCAGACCCTGTCACCCGGCAGGGCTGGTTTGGGGTCCCAGCTTACCAGTGACCAAAGGCACGACAGGCCACTTAAGAGCTGTGACCTTCAGCTCCTCCTCTGCTAAAATTTAACTTAACAC